>JAVDPK010002122.1:22647-54719 GCA_034780415.1 Cichlasoma orientale
AGAAAGTTAAAACAAACACACACGGAGGAGCACAGAGATATACGAGCAACCGGAGACAGACACCGATGAAGGTCAGCGGGAATGTGAGTGACATTCCAGGGCCACAAGCCAATGAATGATGAGGGCTCCGAGTGTGTGGAGTATATTGTTACATAGGCTTGTTCCAGACCTTCTTAGTATTTATTGTTTTGTAGCACATAAGACCATTACGTAGTGAGTGTGTGGGAACCCCCCCCCCCCCTTTGACTCTTTTACTCCGCCCCTTTAACCATCTTATCAGGCCTGGCCAGAATTATGTAGAAGTTAAAATTGTTTCTTCTGCTCCAATTAATTCACTAATGAGCGCTAGACTTCAGGGAGGCTGTGGGGGGTCACGTTTATTTGAACCATATGTTTTTCTAGTAGGCAGGGCACAGGCCTTAGAGCCAAATTAAAGATAAATTGTAAAAAAAAAAACCTCATGAGCGTCAGCCGCCCTCCCAGCTCTCATTTCCGCCTGTCTTGCACGTGCTTAGTTTAGACATTTGGTCCAACTGTAACCTGCAGTTTTTTTCTGGCAGTGTGTGAGTCATAAATTGCAGGGATTGCCCACATTATACAGCAGCGCTACAAAGTCTCCTGTTGATCGGTACAGCCATCAGCTAGCGTGTAAACCAGCATCCCGGAATGACAGAGTGCGTGTTCACTTTGTGCCTCAGGAAAGGCGTCGGAAATTTGATGTAAATGGAAAAGAAACGTGATGCATACCTGCTTAAAAAAATGCTGCTGCTTTACCTTTCCACATTAAAACCTCCTCTGTTTTCCTCCTGTGTTTCTTGGACTTGTAGCAGAGTGGTTAGGGTGGAGACTGGAGCGGGCTATAGAAAGCTTCAGTGTTTATATTTTGTTGAGCGTCTCTTTACATTTCTTGCAGTGCTCGTTTAAGTATAAAATAAGAATCTTACCTTTAGACTTTGCAATAAAATCAGCTGCAGTTTGAACGCTTAAAGGAGCATCTGAATGCACGCTGATGATGCTTTTGGGCTTGTTTGTTTCATAATTAGATTTTTAAGTATGAAGTCGTTCAAAAGGCGAAAGCTTCCTGTTAAATAAGTGATAAATAAACACTAAAGCAGCTCAGTTTTACTCTGTGCTTGATTAAAATGTCTAAAATAGCTCGACAGGCTGTCGCAGAAGCTTTTGGCTTTTTATGTTTTTTAAGTTTCTGTCGACATTTTAATCATTTTCTGATGTTTAAACAAAGAAAAATCAATACTTTATCCCACAAATGAAAACTTGGCCCTAAAAACAGGAAATTGAAAGCAGAATAAATGGGAACATAATTCCATCCATTTAATCTCCACACTTCCATTAAAAACAGCTGCGTTGTAGGTTTGATGTCAGATTCTCCTGCAGAACAAATGACAACACACTTTCCAACAAAACCAGCGGTTTTGACCCATGAAGCCAGCACACTATGGTTCGGTGCATTAGCCACTGAAACCGCTGCTCCATACCCGAGTGTGGGCCCACACGCAGCCTGAGCGCGGTCTCTTCTTTATGGTGGAAATGTGCAGCAGACTATGGGAAGCCGTGTTTTTAATGGCTCATGCTCAGCGACCCCCCTCCTGCTTGACTGGCACCACAGCCTTGTTAAAGGGAATTTGGAAAATGACTGACTAAACAGATAATTAGAATAAATAAAAACAAATTGCACGGGGAAGCGAGAGCAGCCCAGATTCCTTAAAAATGAGATAAAGATGAAAAGCAATCTCATAGAATGAACTCAGCTTTTGGCATGAGCCGGGCCTCTTTTTTGGCTATATCTCTGGATATTATGATAATTAACCACTTTGCGTGTTTCCTACTCCTTTTTTTAAAATTTCCATTGGTTTTCCCTGTGTGTATGTCATTGGTCAGGATTTTTCCTTTCCGTTGTCCTTATGGCTTCATCCCGATTCCCTTCAAACTCACCCTTTCCCCTTTACATCCAATTTTGCCGTCATTCCCTCATTTATACGCTCTCCGTGTGCCCTTCTTTCTGCCTCTTTTTCTCATTGTGAGTGTTTGATGTGTGCTGGGCACGAGAACAAGGGATCGGATACACACCCCAAACAGGAAATGAGAAATTCAAGCAAATGGGCCACTGTCTGTGCGCCTCAGAGAGAAAGTCAGAAGCTCGTGTGGGGGAATCCAGCTAGATGGAGCACAGCAGACGGTGTAGGATGTGAAATAGACATGCTGAATCAACATGCTATGAATGTTTGAGGTGAAAAGTTCATTACACTCTGTATGTGGCCACGAAGAAAGAGAGAGGAGGAACATCTTCAGCAAAAAAGTATTTATAGATAGTGACCACCCATGATGCTGCTCTTCATCATCCTGTGATATCAGCCAGCCACGTTTTCATGTAGCGACACACAATCTTTTTAGAGTTCATTGCCAGCTGAAAGGGGCAACAGAGCAGTATTTGTTTGCCCATTTCACCTGAACGTGACACCAACTCTGTGACAGAGCCACAGCTTACATCTGGACAGCAACCTTGAAGCACATGAGCTCATAAAACAATAAAGAGCCCGAGGATTATCTATCAAAGAGAGAGTGACACGTAAGCCGAGCAGTTGTGTGACCCGCTGCAGCCCTTTGATCCGGCTCTGCGGTCGTTGTTTTCACGCTAGTTAACGGTAGCGACGACATGTTGTGGCGGCTAGTTTATTTTATATTGCAGGCTGTGCTCCTACTGTTTATGAGCAATGGATGATTGAACACAGCACACATGGTCAGGCTTTCCCACAGAAAGGAACCGGCATCATGAGTGACTCAGGATGTCTGGGTACACACATTCTGACCATTAGATGACTATGGCACTTAAAAGGAAAGGAAGACTTCAATAGGGCTCCGCAAACAAGGTGGAAAGCGAGACGGGCTGTTGAGAAATCCACCCCAGACTTCTTCTAATGTGGCTGAATTGTCTCGAGAGGCGTGAATAACACTAACAAACAAGCAAAGGAGCAGACAGTATTCAAAACAAGCTGTAAATATCTGTCAGTAGAACAGCCGCCGCATTATAGTGTGCACAGAGATGTTTGTAAGTCACCAGTTAGACATTATGACTTTGCAGTGTCAATACCAGCTGTGAAGCACAGATACAGACTGAGAAACCTGCACAGTGTCTGAAAATATCCAGTCACACATGAGCAGGCCTTCCAGGATGTTGTGGGGGAGAATTTCCTCTTCCTGTTGCTCTTACTGTTGGACTTTCCTGTCAGTTAGTATTGACTACTGACAGCACTTTGGGAGCCTTCCAGACTCATCCCTTAAACTTTTTAATATCTCTAGGGAGTGCGATTCATTACCGTAAAGTATTAGTTCACTTCCTGAACTCTTGGGTGGCCAGGCAGAGGAGGCAGCATTAGATCTAGGTGCTTTTTAGACCAGATGGCCCCTTGTACCTATTTGCAGTGCAGACCAGCGGGTATATCTGAAAGAAAACGAGGACCACACTCAGTGGTGAAGTCACGTGTTCATCAGGTGGCGTGAGCCAAAAATCAACCACAGATACCACCTTCCAACTTCTCACTGGACTTTAGTAGAATGAATCAGAGCTTTCTCTTCAAAAAGCCTGCTGGTCACAGATACTACTATGGAAGGTATGGTGTGTGTGAGCCTTTATGATTCAGCAGAGCCAGAGGGCTGTGGTGCTGATGCTAAGATAGACTGGCTTGAATTAGTGCCTTCTTTCCAAGTCTGGGTTCTGTTATACCTGTCTGACACAATTCTTTGTGTCCTCATTGTGTGTTGAGCACATGTGTGTGCGTGAGGATGTGGGCCAAAGGTGCTGTCAGGTCTCATTTTTTTGTTTGCTGCCTTTAAGAGGAGGAAGCATGGTTATTACAGGCTTAGAAGAAAAGACCAAAAGAACAGGAACACAATAAAAAGCAATGTTTGAAAAGACTTGACTTAAATGAAGCATCGTTTGTAAATCTATTTTAAAAAAGAAAATCTTAGACAAGCTTTCTTGCACTTTCTTTAAGTGGTCTTCAGGAATCGTTCTCCAGGCTTCTCGAAGGCCATTCTTGGATGTTTCTGCCTTTTGTTCCGCTCTCTGTCAGGATGATCCCACAGCGCTTCAGTGATGCTGAGGTCTGGGCTCGGGGGAGGCCGATCCATGGCTCACAGTGTTCCACTGAGTGTTTTTCTATCCAGGGGTGCTTTTATTGCACTGGCAGTGTGTTTGGGGAAAATAAGTGGCTGCCAATCAAATGCTTTCCAGATGGTACTGCACGATGCATCAAAATCTGACTGTACTTCTCTGCATTCATATTTCCATCAGTTATGAGCAGCTGAAATACCATCACAGAGCCTGTACCATATTTTATAGATGGCCTATAGACCCCCACTGCTGTCCTACTGACCTAGTCTGTACATATTAATGACAGTTTGAACCAAAGGTTTCTAATTTGGATTCATCTCACTATAAGGCCTGCTGCCACTGATTGTCAGCCAGGTTCTTGTGTAATGTGGCAGACCTCAGCCTTTTCTCCCAGTTTATCTTCCTTAAGAATGGCTTCTTGACAGCCGCCCTTCCACTGAGACCCTTTCTGATGAGGCTCTACTGGACAGTAGATGGATCAACTCAAATCAGGTCTTTGCTGGAAGAACATGACTTTCAGATGCAGTTTTTCAGACCTGCCACTTCTTCTTTTGCCCTCCACTCGTCCAGTTTCCTCAAATTTAAGGACACACTGTGTACCATGCTGAGCTATGACGAGTTTTTTTTTAATTTTTTTTATTAATAGCTGTGAGGAAATCACCCTGTTAGTCGTGTTAGTTGTGTGTTCTGATTGCTAGTGCCTAAAGATACACTTTAAAATTGGTTCTTTGTTGTCTGTTATGTGTGGAAACGACACTGGGTCATCCCTCAGGTTAGGTACCTTTTTTATGCTTGAATGATTCATAGCTTAACAAAGAAAGCAGACATTCCTCTGAAAATGGCCGGGTACAAGGACTGGACTGAAAATGAGTAAAAACCGGCCAACGTCCAGAGAAAGACTTTCAGAAGCTCCGGAGAACAATCAGAAGCAGGTCTGGCTCTTTGACGGCAAAAACAAACGAGCAGAAATATTTGAAATGTTTCCCTAAAAGAACGTTAAAGAGCCGTAAAGTTTAAAGTACTCTGTGTTGTCCTTTGCAGGTGTAGCTTTGACAGCTTTGAGCATAAACACATTGGGCAGACGCAGACATCAGCGTGTGCCTGAATAAATCGCGGTGGATGAATATTACCATTGCGTGCGAGAGCGCATTGATTGGGAGGAAAAGTGAGGAAGGTTTGCATAAACCACAAGTAATTTCTGCTCGCTACTGAAGTGCCCCAATCACAGGAAATGGGTGTTTTTAGAAATGACTCAGCTAGCTTTGACCTCCGCCTCCCCCCAGCTCCCTAACACATCCACCCTCTCCTTTAGGGCTGCTTTAATTAGAACAGCAACTCGTTTGTTTTTCTTTGTCTCAACACCCAGTTTTCCCCTCTCTCTTTCTCTGCCTTTTAAAATGAGCGCATCCCAAGTTTGATGATGACTCACAGCTTTTTTCCTCCACCCAGTGCTCTCATGCACTCTCCATCTCTATGTGTAATTCAGTTGGCCTAGATTCTAGATTTTGCCTTCAGTTCAGGGATGCGAGGAAACAGCTGTCACACAGATGTGTGCCCTTATCATACCTGCTCAGGTGCGTTCAATCCACAGAACACAGAGCTTCCTCAGGCCAACTTTGTTGATGTCATACTGGAACGTTTATGTATTTACCAAGTCTCTGTTGCTCAAGGCTAACACATGCACACGCGCGCACACACACACACACACACACGCGCGCGCACACACACACACACATTTGTGCATCCCATCTACTTACACGTACACAAACACTCACATGTTGCTTCAAAGGATAGCGTGTTATAAACAGTGGTACTGGGAAGGAGGAATGTGTTGTTCTTTGGGGAATTCTGGTGGGGAGAGAAAGGAGGGGTGGGAGCATGCTGACCGCTGTCCCTCTGAGTAAAGGCAATGGAAGAACAGGCTGCCAAGGTTTTCTCTCTGCTGTCATAACCTTTGCACCCATCAGTACAGCTGAGAGCTCCACTGACACAGGAGGCCGCAGATCACGGCCGACTAATCTAAAACAGACCCTGTGCAGAGCTAACCTTGAAAACCTCACACCTCCCTAACTGCCCATTTATCCAATAAGAAGAGTCATGTTACCGTGTGCATGTTCACGGGATGAGATTTCTTTCTGTCCACTGCGTGCGTGATTTGTGAGTTCAGTCACACCTCACTTAATTGGAGTCAGCAGCCTTGCCCTGGCTTTACTATGTATGTGTGTGTGTGTCTGGATGAGTAATAGTGTATGAATGAACTTGAGTTTACTCCACTGGTATGGGTCACAGCTTCAGTTCAGCCACGCTCACTTCAGGGTATGAAGAGAGATCATGTCTCGCCCGCTCTCCCGGCATGCCTCTGTTCCGCTGGCCTCTGAAGCAGCGTGGCTGCTCCAAAATCAATAACGTTTTACTGTACACGGGTCTGTCTTTATAGTGACTGTTTTGTCCAACCAAAGGTTGGTCATAATGCAAAAAGGTAAAAAAAAAAAAAAGAATTATCATCTTCAGATGAAACGCTGGAATTTTGACCTGTACTTTCATTTAAAAACCATATCAGAACACTTCAGCTGTTCAGTGAATGAACTGAGCTAGCGGCTCGTGGGAAAAGTGTTACTCAGAGTGGAAAAACCCTCTGAAAATAGTGACCAAATCATTGCTTTGCTTCCAGTCATCCTGGGTTCCAACAAGTGTGGGCAGCTGTTTTTACCTAAATAAAATGATGCCACTTGACTAGTAAGGCAAACATCTTGCAAAAGAGCTGGATTTTTATCCAGCAGACGGTGGAGAACAATACAGAGCTAGCAGAAGAGCGAGTGTGAGAGCTGCATTATTGTTGGAAATAAACATTTAGACCATATCAAGCACATCTGGTCGTCAGCTTGTTTCTTTCCCAAGTAACCAAAACAAAAACAAGTCATAAACAATTAAAATTACTGCTGTGTTCAGATTTTACAAGCCAGCAGATTATCTAGATTTAGATTAGAACATTCAGTTTTTATAGACCCCCAAACCCCAGAAAGATGTTTTTTAATTATAAAGCCATTGAGTGACAGCGACTCGTCAGGGGAATTAAGCTTCCCTCAAATCCCATCCCTCGCCAGCTCTCCTCCCCTTTGCCGTCACCGTCATCCAGTGGGATATGTTCCTCAGTGGGGATTGTGAGATTAAACTGTTATTTCGAGCCTGCCTCTCCTCTGGGTGTAGATCCTGCTTGGACATTGTTGTTTTTTCAGAGCCCTGAGCCAGGTCCTCTCTGTTTATTACCCAGGGACATGGTAGCTGTTTATAGCAGCATATCTGTCCCTGTTTGTCCAGGGACACACACACACACACACACACACACACACACACACACACACACATAGAGAAAGAGAGAGGGAGAGAAAGAGAGAGAGAGAGAGGAGGAAGGAAGGAAACGGAGGGGCGGTGCCATGAGAAGGAGCCAGTCCAGCGATGTAATTGGTACCCTTCCTTTTTTAGAAAACATTTCTTACTTACTGAAGTCCAGCAAATGAGTCAGGGCCCAGCATGCTTTATTACCACATTCACTGTCATATGGTTTATCAGACTTTCCCTCTGTAGACTCCACTTTGAAGAGGTTTTTTTTGTTTCCCCTCAGTCTTTGATCCCTAGAATTTTAAGCTATGACACCAGCTACTGGCTATTTACATGACAAAGGAGCTCAGGAACCATCTGGTGAAGTGGAAATGAACTGTTCTCATTTGAAGATATTTGTTCTACCCTGGTTCCTTTTTACTTTGCTGACATCAGTGTGAAGCCTTTTGGGTAAAAAGCTAGAAGGAACACGTGTGTGGTATTTTATTCTCTCTCTGTCCCTCATTCACTCGCTCGTCTCTCTTCTTCCCCTGTCGCTTGCTTTGTGTCGTGGAGGTGATAACACAAATTTTTCAGGGACTCTTCAAAGAGCTGGCAGGGGCTAACACAAAGATTAGAAGGAAAAGAAAGAAAAGAAGCAGCGAAGCAGGAGATATGGAGATACGGTGGGCTGACTGCGATAATCATCTGCTGCAGGTGTGAAGGAGAGGCATGGCAGTAAAGGCTTGACAGGTGGAGAGGGAAGAAGCTGTCAGCTCATGTCTAACATTTTCCAGCGAGCGTGTCAATACTCCTGTAGATCTGTACGCACGGCACCTTTCTGAGGACTCACAATTCAAAGTTTACTTTATATGTATCAGAACCGCTCATTTAATAATAATTTAGGTCAGAAATGTAAATGTAGATTACAGTTATTTCAAATCCTGTGCATACAGTGAAGCTAATAAAGTAGACCTAGAAGGAAGTAAAATCATATGAAATGCAATAAAGAAAGATTATTTTTAAAGTACAGAAAGGAAAAAAGTAGAAAAGTCAGTACTCGAGTAAATTTGTTATATCAGTAGAGATGATGATGTAATTACCCAGTGACATCCTGAATTAAATCACCCTCGTCTACAATTGAGGTAGAAAAAAGTAAACAAAGATTTTTTTTTGAAGACTTCACATTGCAAAACTGCGTCTTTGAGCAGTAAAGCACGTTTATTGATGTTTGTGTATTTGTGTGTTTGCACACAGCTTCAGCACCTGGAGCAACAATGGATTTGAGCAGCTGTGTGTTTGTGAGCCGAGCAGCAGCAGCAGGACATCAGGCTCTGTTATTAAGCTCGCAGCGAGCTCCCTCTGAGTCCACGGGAATTACACCAGCCCGCTTTCCTGCTCCACTTTTAATGAACAGTTGCGGTGGAAGATTGCTGGACGTATAATCGCACATTTCGTACAATAAGACGGAACCCAAAATACCATTTCAAGACCAGCGGCATGACGACTCGGCTCACATGGAGCGCGATCGGTTTTCATTATGAACTCGGATAAGCAGCACTCGGCGAAAATGTTTCAAGCATCATTACGTGGACAGAGCCTTCGTTTTTCTTTTTGTTTGCAGATAAAAGAGGCTTAAACAAAGCACATGGATGCGATTAAAGGGGCAGTTGTGTAAAAATTGATGAATAGCAACAACAAAACAATTTTCTTGTTACTCATGCAGTTGTATAAACTCTGCACGTGGACTCTTGGTTGTAAAAGAACACCTGCTTGACCCTGAAAAGCTGCCTCCATCTGTCTTACGTCTTCTCCGTTGTGTTGAATTGTGCTTAATTCGAGCCTTTATTTTCCTTCGGATGGGCCGCGCTCTGGGATGTGCTTCATTTTTAGCAGGACGTGTCAGCAGTTTAATTCAGTCCCATAAAAAAGGGGCCTGAGAGGAAGCAGCTGCTTAGAAATGAACCTCACTCGGAGGGGACGAGGCTACTTAAGTTTAACCTCCCTCTGGGGCTGTTCCATTAACAGCAAAGATTGATTTACTGCATGAGTCTCTTGACATTCATACCCTTTGTTTCATCATCACAAGGGAAAGTGAATAAACAAGACTGGAGTTCAAGCAGTTTTAGAGTGTAGCGTTTAATGACCTTGCCTCCTCCATCAGATCTTGGGTTTTCCTTGTTTAAGTTGGGCAATGATCCTGTTTCCTTGGTGAAAAAACCCCCATTAACATTCCAATTACATTTCTCCTGTCACGATAACACGGTACGCATTGTGCTTTGGCAAGATCAGAACCTGGCAGCAGATCACTCAGAATCATTGTGAGAGGTGAGACCAAAGAGGACTCATTTATTTTGATGATGTTTCATTATACTTTGTTTAGCTGCCTCTCCAAACAGGCGCTTTGTGTGTTCTTTCATTGGGGGAAAATTGCTGCGCCTTCTCTGTGTAACATGACCAGCCTTGGAACAAGATAGCACTGATCACTGTCACTTTGTTAACAGCACGAGCATCCCCCACACCAGCCACCAGCACAGAGCTTATGTAAGGCATTTGATGTTGGTGTGCTCGAGCTGTGTCTGTGTGTCAGTGGGTTCAGTGTTTTTGTGTGTATGTGCACACAGTATGTGTGTTTAATTTTCCATGTAGTCACTGCCCTTAAGTCTGGGACTTACCAACGGGTCTGGACCTGCTCTCCTCATTCCCAGTTCAGCCTCATGGGCTGACAGTAATCCCTTGAGTACAGAGTGAGAGGGGTGGAGCTGGTAGGGTGGGGGTGGGGGTGGCGTGCACAGAGATCGTATAAAAACCTGGAATGGCGTCCATCCCTTCAGGTATAGGCAATGCCAAAAACAGGACAGCGTGTCTGGGCATTCTTTGCTGTCGGTGAAGCCAAGCAGGACTCGCCGCTCTTCTTCAGTCAGCCCGCAGCTGTTCTGAGGAAACGGGCATCCAGCGGTTGTCCAGAAATAGTCCACATGCACCTGGCATACTCCACGCTTTTCCAGGGGTCCAGCTGTCTCCTGACTCTGGAAAGTCGTTGTGCGCAGTGTGCACAATGTGGTTTTAAAAAATCGAGCGTTCTCTGAGTGCGACGGCCAAGAATTTGATAAAAGAGATCGAAAAAGAGAAGCAGTCACATACTGAAGCGTAGCAGGAAAGGGAGGCGTGAGGGGAGTGGTTCATGTCTGCGAGTGATCAACAACAGCCGTGAACTTCAACCTGCTCTCAGTTTCCAACTGAAGTCATAGTTTTATATGAGTTACATTTTAACCTTATTTTTACCTGATGCTACTCTAAACATGTTTTAACATGTTTATCAAAGGCAGCGCTCTGAGTCTGAAGGACGATGAAATTCTTGCCTACATCACTGTAGGTGTGTTTTAGTTCGAGCTTTCGTAAAAGCGTCTTACAATTAAAACAGGCACATACGCATACATGCACCGACAAGTACAACACAAACACACGCGCGCACACCTACACAACACAACTCTGTCAAGTGGAAACATCTCATGTGGTTTATTTTGCTCATAAAGTCTTCCACTATCATGAGATAATTTAACGTGTTTATTTATTTTTTTTGGTAATATTTACAAATGGACACTTTAAAAGTAAGTGCACTATAAAAACATAGAAAGCTGACTTAACGTGAAGGTTTTATTTCTAATGAAAGTCATAGAAGCCAGATCGATTCTTGAGTTATGAAACAAAATCATATTTTAGATGAAAGTTATAAACCTTGTGAAATTAAAAGCAATAATTTACCATGATTAAAAAAAAAAGAGCCTGAATGGTTTTCCTCATACCAACACCACCAACACGTGACCATGTATAGATAATGTGTACGGTGGTAAATTCCCAGAGCGACAAAAACATGATGTCATCGCTCTTACTACTGCTGATATCGCCCTTGCTGTGACATTCAGTTATGAACATTATGAACACAATCATACTGATAAAAGACATGTTAGAAGTCACATGAAGGAACAAAGTAGAGTTAATGGAGAGTCCCTGCTGGATGAAAGTCCTGCCGTTCACTCAACAGGGAATTTCCCAGGTTGGACCGTCCCCGTGTTTTTTCTGTCCTTTGCGATGTAGCCATCTGAAAAACACCTGCAGCATTATCTTCAAGGAAAACCGCAGCGGCCATGGTTTTCCACCTGGAATTTAGCACCTTTCACTACGACCTCTCTTGGAAGATGATGTGGCCAACTGAAATGTCCCACATTTAATTCTTCCATCACGGTTCATTGCGGTCCTCGTGCTTTTTTTTTTTTTTTGTCCGTTCTTTCCTCTTACAGCAAACTGACATACTTTTGTATGTGCAGTATTACTTCTTTACAGGCCTGTCCATGCAACAAATAAATTAAAGACAGACGTTTTATTATTGCAAGGAAAATGTATATATATAAAAAACTATGATCTTTAATATCTAAAGAAAAGGAGTCCATGGGTGACAACTGAAGGCTTGCAGGAGAAAAGCTGGCGATCCTGATGCCTCCGCATTATCTCGAGTTCTCTGTCAGGCGTTCTTATCTGTAGCCTCAAACACAGCTTCTTCCATCCCTCTGTGTTTGAGAGCAGACAGAGCTGTGCGTCCTCTTGCAGTTTTAACTACACTTGCAGGACTTCACAATCATATTGGACAGCTGCTCCGCCTGAAAGAAGAAAATAAGATCATCTCTAAGTGTTGTTTGCACATAAAAATGTTCTGCAAACATTTCGCCTCAGTGGCTGCAGTATAGATACCTTGTAATCCCTGCCCACATAGTAGATGATTGGCAGTGGCGCTAGTGTCTGTGGTGTACAGCAGGGCTGGGCAGAAGCTCCTGGGTTGTGATGCTTATACAGAGCCAAAATCTGCAGGCAACATGGATGAGAATGTCATCACCAACAGCACATGAGCCAAAGTGAATGCAATAAATAAGCACGCAACTTCTGAGCGCTTTTGCTAAAATCCTGATATAAACCACAAAGTGTTGCTGCTAGACCACCCAGTGTTACACATGTTTGTAAATAAAGAAAAATCCTAACTGATTACGAGGAGTAGTAAATGCTTCAAATGATATTTAGCTTTTTAAACGAGTAAAGATCATAGACAAACAATTCGCTTCAGCGTGTCAGTGTCTGTCAGTCCTAACCTCATCAGACAGGAATAACAAGCACGAGGCAAAAAGAAGCTGCTCGTCACAGCAGGGAGCTCTGCATGGTTTGATTTCTTACAGCGGATCCCCTTCCTGTTGCAGGTGTCTGGGATCTGTGTCTCCTCCTGGTCTTGAACCAGGGAGCTTTCATGTGTTATGAAAATGTGTAAACCATTACGCTATGAATACCAAACACTAGGCACTGTTTAATTGACTTCAGAACCAGAGCTTCATGAAACTACTGCAGTTACTCATGAAGGGTGTTTAAATGTCTGTACCAGAATTCTTCATAAGCTGCAGAAGTGTTGCTACTGTAGCTAAAAATATCTGTTTTAGTGTTAGTCAAAATGCAAAATTATTTGAATTAGGCCCTGAATTAAGAATGAATATGTCACCATATGAATATAACATTGTCATTAGCATTATTTTTCTCATAGATGATGAGTCCTGTAGTCTGCATAATGAACTATAATTAGAATTATTAGCATGCAGTTTCATGCGTGTGCATTTCTGACCCACAGCCTGTAGTTAGAAAATATGATTGCTTCATCACTGTTAGCATATGCATTTTACAAGTTGTGGTCACAAATACACGACAGTGAGCTCGACCTTTAAGTGCCCTCGTGGTGTTCAGAAGATATCACGCTCACGAAAATGAGATACAGAGATGTGGACAATCCAAAAACAGAAAGCCTTTAGCCTCAGAATTGGTGCTATGGACCACTGAGTCTGTTCTAACAGCAGCAGCATCTCAGGTTTAGCTCCCAAGAATCTGATACTTAATCATTTATCATTTAAGGACTTGACTCTGATACACCACGGACTTAATGTGCACTGCTCTAGTGTGAATCAAGCTGTAAAAAGAAATTAAAAACAGGTGGATTGCACACCATACATGAGAATATTTGTTTTCAGCATCCCAGATGTAGGTGCAGGACCCCATGCAGTAGTTGGCATAGTAGCCAGCTGGCTTATGGATCCACTTCCATCCTAGATCTTTCCTGAAGTCAATGTAGAGTTTCTTCAAACAGCAGTTCTGTGATTGGCTGCAGAAGAGGAAACAGTGTTAAGATGTGCAAAGATGTTTAGAGCATAGATACAGTAGAAGGTTCATGTCAAATCAAGTCAGTTTTAAAACTGTAGCATTGATTTAATATAAAAATGCATCCGACGTCAGCGCACAGCATTTCGCTCCATTTCACCCTATGGCCGGGCCTTGCATGGCTACTCCACCTTGTGGGTAAATGAGAGGGGCATTGTAAAGCGGTTCATCTGTCTGTCATAAAGGCACTTTAAAACTGCAGTCCATTTATCATCCAGCCACTGAAAGGACCACGGGATTACAGCGTGGATAAACAGCGATGGCTGATGTTTGTTGTTTCTGTGTCTTGGAACTGCTCGTGGTTTAGTGGGTCGCTGCTGCAGCTTTAAAGCTGAAGCAAAGTACAGTGGAGTCATGTGCTTACGTGGAGCAGCTGTCTGTCGCGTCAGGGGAGCGTTTCTTGCGTGAGTGGGGGGGACGGGTGACATTTTGAGGGATGGACGTGGTCAGGATGTAGGGTGGCTGCATCTTGTTCGCTAATTCTGCGATGTCTCCCCTGCTGCTCTTAGTCCCAGCGATGTTGAAATTTAATGAGTCCTCACTACTGCCGCATTCACAGTACCGCCGAAGTTCAAACTTCTGTTCATTCTCTAATAACAGAAAAAGAAACCATGAAGGAAAATATTATCTGCAAATGAAATGAAAGTGCACATGGGCTGAACTTTGCACCAAGAAAGGTTTATCTCACTATTTAAGTGGAGCCAGCTATGCAGGGGTTCGGTGACATCAAAGGACAGCCATTTGTCCTTCCACTTGTTTGTGACGAAGCGAGAAGCATGGTAACGCATCGAGGTCCCGTTACTGTAGTACAGCTCCACTCGCTGCTCAGACTGCATCGTGGGCTTCGTGATGAGCATTCGCAGCTCGGCGCTGGTGAGCAGCTGGGAATCCCCGATGCTGTTCGTGATCTCAGAGATGTCGAACAACATCGAGATGACTACGTTCTCGTTGCTGGTGCCAGTGTTATTTTTTTCTGTGTGATCTAAAAAGGGAAAAAAGGGGGCAATTATGTTTTGATTTATGGACAAACAAACCATGTAAGTGCATCTTATAGTGTCTCAGTGCAACCTTGTCCGTAAAGAAGGGGAATTAATGTGGTGGCAGGTGTTCTTTAAAGTTAGTTATTGTGTATTTTTTAGTATATTAGAATTTCTTATTTTATTGAAAAGTGTAAAGTTATAAAATGTGGGACAGTCTAAATGTTGGATTGTGTGTGAGCAAAACTTAAACCTTCCAAGAAATCTCTGCACGTCTGTCTCAACAACTCGACATCAAACTGTCTTTAAAGTTGGCATGTGTATGGCTGGAGACCCGAGTAAGTGCAGTGCTGGACTCGAGCTTGCTCAGATAAGCGGTTCTCTTCATTTTGTGCCAAGTTTGCCCTAACCTAAACATAATTATAACTTTGAGCAGAAAACCAAGACTGGACCCTCAAACGGGCTTTTGGTGGGATGTGATAAAACTCTTGGTCTAAAACCAAACTGGTTCTCACAGATAGAGATGATGATTATTGTCTGTGGTTCCCTGTGACACATTACTTGAATGTGCAGTTCTCAAGAAAGCTCGGAGCCTATCCCAGCTGTCACAGGGCGAGAGGCAGGGTACACCTGCACAGGTCACCAGCCTGTCGCAGGGCCAACACAGACAGCCATTCACGCTCACAGTCACACCTGTGGGCAAAAAACCTAACCCCACTAACTGCATGTCTTTGGATTGTGGGAGGAAGCCGGAGTACCCGGAGAGAACCCACTCAGTCGCGGGGAGAACATGCAAACTCCACACAGAAAGGCCAGATGGTGGATTTGAACCTGTGAGGCAACCACTGTGCTCCCAGTCACTCCTAGAGCTTATTTGGTAAATGGTCTTTAGTGTAATATCTGTAAACATAAGGAAGGAAGTCTGATTTTTAAAGGGATGACTGGGCATTGTAAAGGTAGAATTAATGGACGTGAGGCTCAAAAACATCAGGTCTCTAATTCTTAGATTCATATCATTGTTTTTTATGAATAAAGTGCATGAAAAGCTTCTTTCATGAATGCTTTTACACATTAATCAAATCGAATTGCTGAGTTCATCGTGTTACTCAATAATCATGACTGCGGCCAAACGTTCATCGGTCCCAGCTGCTGACCATGAAGTTGACCATGCTGAGTATTTCTTTCTCTTACAGTTTTGCTGCTCACGTGTGCAACTTTAATTCCTGAGTCGGCCCGTATCATGACAGCAAGAAGATGCCTACAGAGCCTGATAAAAGACAGAGCCAAGCTACTGGAGGCTTTAGCATCATAAATCTATCAATGTTACATTACTGCAGATTAAGCCGAACAGTGACGTGCAGAGATAAGCACAGGAAGGCCGATGCTCAAGAGTGAAACGCTGTAGAAAGCCAGTGAGAGGCTCAGAGAGGGGAATGTAACAGTAAAAAAATGTTAAGGAAACAGCAGAGTGAAGAACGCACTCGTGTGAATATAACTCACAGTTGTGAGGGGTGAAAGGGTGTGAGTGGGGGTGTGGAGAAACTGGAGATGTGTATCAATGGAGCGCTAGGTCTGGCCCGAGCCCAAACCCTCTACTCTGCCTCAGCCTGCCAAAGCGAGGGTTCTCTGCTCTCAAGTCCGGGAATTACTCTCTGACAGGAATTGCAATCCAGCCTCGCATACTTGTGCTGCATACTCAGCCCAGGCTCTACCAGGATTCTCCGCGTGACGGCTGCTTGTATATCATCTACCATCTGCATCGTAGCCGAGGTAGTGTTTCACCTCTCGTAGCGAGGCCGAACTGAAACTGAAAAGAACTGATGTGGAGTGTGACGGGAAATGAGATGACGGTTTACTGGTACCACCCAGAACAGTCAAATATTGGGTTAGAAGCATGTGAATGGAAACATAGACCATGACAGCAGCAGCAGCAGTATGTGAAGTGGGAAGCAAAAGCATGCACGGAAACTCACAGTCTTATTCTAAAGTGAGATAAATATGTTAAGGGTTAGAGAAGTGTTTGCAAAACAGGAAATTAAGTCACTTCCCCCAAGAAGCATATTGGCTGCAGTACCATAATTACGTCGAAGCTTTATCTTCACTTCTACTTTCTAATTAACAGAGCTTGCATCGTCTCTACGGTCCGCTCACTGAAATGGTTACGCGATTTAAATTAATCAACATCTTCAGTATACAGTGTAAGATATCAGCTCCATGCTCAGCTGAAAACAAAAAAGTGCCTCTCTTCTAGATGGGGTAAAGATAGCATCCTGGCCTGCATGCTAACGTGGGTGTGGGGGGATTTATGTGTTGAATCAAGGCCTACCCACAGGTAAGCCGGGGACAGCTGTTGTGACAGGTTGAGAGACAGCTCTATAATTACCAGTAGGAGGAACCAGATTCCAGCAACTGGCTAAATATCAGCCTCCTTCCCTCTCAGCTCCACCTTCCCGCAGCCCACTCATCAATGTCTTGTTTCCCCACTTCACCCTGTTTCACACTTGGCTTTGGGCCCCTGTTGCAACTCCTCTCTCTCTCACACAGCTTTAACTTAATTTACCTGTAACTACAATAATTACTTCGGAGTAGTGAACTCATTCTGTCCCAGAATAGCACAGAGGGGCTGGTTTCCAAATGAGAGTGTGAATGACATTAACTACATTTGGACCAAAATTCCTTTAAATATGAGAAGTGAGCTTGTGTGGGCTTCAAGGGAGAGATGTGACTGCTAAACAGCAGAAGGAATTTAGCCTAATCCACCACACAATTACCACGATGAAGACTAAACCTATTATGCTCTAAAATGCTCTGCACACAAGTATGTTTCCCTGTAGGCTGTTGTGGGGCATCGGGGAAGTGTGAAATGCCCAGTAAAAATGAAATGAAGGAAAGGATTGTTAATGGAAATTTAAAAAAAAAAGTTTGTTGATATTCTATTTTAGTTGCTTTTTTTTTTTTTTTTTTAAGAACAGTCTTTAGCCTCTTGCAGAAGAGCAGAAGCTGGAGCCTCTCCTCATCTGAGTATGTGTGTTTTTTTCATTTAGAATTGCAAAACAGTTCTTGATGGGCCTTAATATTTTTCTTTATACATCTGGCATTCTCCTTTCTTAGTGTGCGGAGGCTCAGCGTGGCTCCACAGTGTGGTGGTGGTGGTTTACTCAATCGCCTAACGGGCGAACCTCCCAGGACTCCCAGCAAGATTGCAAGATTGCTCGATCCCAGGAGACACAAATCTCGTGTATCCCCTCTCGGAAGGACATCCAGCTAAATCAATACCTGCTGTGGTGACCCCTCGTGAGTAAGGCAGCAGCTGAAAGTAGCTGCTCCCTTATTAGAAGTCGACTCAGAGCAGTGCTCTGAAGCTAAGACAGTGGATGGGTGTTTTGTGGCATTCCAGAACTGTAGGAAACACATGCTCCCCATGGGCACCGCTTACACCGGACCTGAGTCACTCAAGATCTCAGTGGCCATCGGCCCGTCTTCCTTCCTGTCAAGCTGCCCTGTCACAAACACACTGCAAACACAGCGATATAATAAGCTCAGGAAACCCTGCAGAGAGAGAGAGGAGTGCAAAGGAAAGACATGAGCGAGAGAGATATGGATGGTTAAAGAGACACATTGAATATAGTGAGGGGGAAAAGAGAAACAGAAATGATGGAGAACAAGTGACAGGTTAAGCAAGGGAGAAGTCAGTGCTCAAGTTACAGGAAAACCCCAATCCCCGAGGGTCAAAGCGAGAGAGAACGAAAAAAGAGAAAATGAAAGAGAGAAAGAGCGAGCCAGAGTGAAGGAGCATAATTCATGCCTCTCCCTATCGCTTTTCTACGTTTCATCCTGTTCTTTGGTTCCTATCTAAGCAGAACTGAATCATGCTCTTCATTTTGAAAGTTGCTTTGTTCTCTGGTTGGAGCGCGGTCCATCCACTAAAGTCTTTTGTTTGAAGTGATGGATAAAAGGGGCATAGCGTGGATGGCTGCCTGATAGGGTGAAGAGCACAGACATGCAGAGAACAATGGAGCACAGAAACAAAACCAGAAAATGTGTTCATCGTAATAGTTTGGGAGTCATTAGACGATCACAGCCAGAAAGCATTTGGCTGAACAAACATCATAAGCAGCGTTGCCAAACAGCGCTAATAAAGCAGTAAAAATGCCATGGATATCATGTAAGAAACACATGGCATCAGACCAGATGCAGCGCACAGTTCTGCTAACTTGTAACGCCTGTGATCTCTGAACCCCTGAAGCTGCCTGAGGATGTTTGGTGGAGATCATAAGGGGTACATGTGTTGAAGGAATTTATGGACGAGATTGGCGCTGACACCAGCCATGAGGCACATAGGCATTACTTGGGGCTGTAACCTCAAACCTCTGGCCAGCACTATGTTTAATCTTGGCTTTGATCAAACCTTCACTGCTTTCTGACACTTTAGATTGGGTGGTTTCCAATTCAAAGGGAAATTGTTAGTAATGCTGTTGTAATAATGCTGTTGTAATAATGCTGTAATAATGCTGTAATAATGCTGTTAATAATGCTGTTAGTCCTCAGTTAGCAGAGGGATTAACAGCAGTGTTTAATGTGAGATCTGGACAATGACTACTTTTCAAAGTAGGAAAGTATCAGTGCAATGTTAGTGTTCACCTTGAATTATGTGACTCAACTGCTTGTAAATGTAGTAGCATAAATAACAGTCATTACTTGACATTCAGCTATAGTTAAGCCACCAGCAATTACCCCCTTCTTAATACTGGATCAGGGTTCACAAGGATTGATGATTTATGTACTGTTCCTGAGGGCGGTCTCATACTCACCGGTCATGTTGAACTTGTTTAGCACCTTGGCGAAGTACTCCTCCTCTTCTTGTTCTAGGGAGGTGTCTTTCTGGACCATAACCTGCTGCTCCTGCAGCATCTCTTTGGTGCTGTTGTAGAGCGATAGCAAGTTGGCAGGAATCTCCTCCTTCTCCCCGGTTTCAACTGGCGCCTTTTCCAAACGCAGTTTGCTGAGGATCTGGCTCCTAATGGCCTCGATGCGTTTTTTCTTGACCATCTCGAAGTCCACGGTGTTACATGTGGACAGATTATTTACATTGTCCACCATGTACACAACCATCAGCATCAAGAGCCACAATTTCATGTTGACAACCTGGCCGTGCAGTCGCCTGTGTTCTTTGGAAATTCTCCTCCAACTTTTCTTTCAATGCCTTCCTCCAACTGGGGATCCTTTGGGAACAGTGAATCACTCTGTGGAGAGGTGTCACTGACGCAAGGCGTTTACACACGACAGAACAATTACAGCAGTGTGGAGAGTCCTGAAAATTCACAACCACACTGTCAGCACTGCTGCTGTAAAAAGTACCTAACACTGGTGCCTTATTTGCATAAAGGCAGGTGGACAGAATCCCAGTGAGCAGGCAGACATCCAGTGACGTCCCAGACTGTGAAGTGAGTCCAGATCAGAGCTGTCAAATGCTAAAAGCGGCGCAGGCAGAAGGTCCAAAACAAACTGCTGCCCATCAAAGATTCAGCAGATTTGTCTCTGTGCTCACCGACCAATTTGTGATTGATATAATGAGATCTATATATTATATTACTATAGAAACTGAATCCTGCCTCTGTCAGAGCACGTATATACCCCTCCACGTGTCGACTCAGCCTCTCTTTACACGACCCCAGAGGCAACCTGAGTGAACGTGAGCAGAGCAGCAAAATGAAGACGAGTGTTGGCAGAGACCAGCTGGCTTACTCTCTGAGTCTAACCTGGCACCGCTTTCTCGCTGCTGCTTGACCATCGGGGTCTCTTCACAGATTATCCTGGACTTTGGTTTAGTGACACATATTCTGCAATGAGGAGAAAATACCAATAATAGGCTGTGCTTAAGGAGTTTGAAAATAGTCTTCCTATTTTTTTAGTTTTTTTTTTTTGTTGTTGTTTTTTCCTGTTAGGTTTGGTCAGATGACCTCAGCCTTCCTTTAAAACTGTCAGGGGCTTCCAGTCAGCCCGGAGCTAATCAGATATCAGTGGTGAAAAGAGAGAAATTGTCCTCAAAAGTTACTTTCACCAGCTTATTCAACACCAGTCACAAACCTGCGCGTGCCCCTATAGAAAAACATTTGACAGACATGTACTTCTCTCAGCTCTGACTACCTCTTTTTACCAGTAACAGCATGTGATCTGTGTACAGCTGCACTACACCAGAAATTGCTTTCAACGCCTCTGTCTCATGCCCACTTCACAGAAAGAGCAGCTGTCTCTCTATCCGTCTCTTCACTCTCAAACATGATAATGTGATAGTGTGCGCTCTCCGGGTTCCACTTGTGAGTTTAAGTGACTCAAGCAGGCCCGCTATCAGAGGATTAAAATGTCAGTGTCAATGAAACAGCGTCCTCCGGCAACAGATTTTAAGTTTGACACACCTTCTTTAAACGATCGTCTCTAAATGATGATGTGCCATCCGGACCCAGCAGCAGTGAGAACAGCAGCAGCAGGAGTAACAGTCCCTCTCAGCTTGTGCTGTTTTGGTAACTGGATTGCAGTCTCGTCTCTGTCCTGTCTTCTCTCTATCCATCCACCGGTATCACCTCGTTATTTCCCTCTGCAGTTTCTTCACACCTTCCTCCTTCGATGCTCCGCCGACGAGACTCCCTCTTCGCACCTCTGCTTCGCTCTGCCTCTCTGCTCGTGCTCTTTCTCTCTCCTCTTGCTTGTCAGAGCTTGCTGGTGACAAAGTGATTTGTGGGAGCTCGGAGCTCAGATAACTTCTTTTGCCTCGCTCTGCCTCTTTCTCTCTCCCCCTCTAGCTCTTCTCTTTCTCTTGTTCCTGTTACTCTATTAGAGCGAGGAGCTCTCCGCCCAGGAAATGAGGGTAACGGCCGCAGTGTAAGACATCTGTTGTTTAACTTCTGTCCACATCAGGAAGCCAGTAACTGAACATGCTTAATAAGTGACTTTAGAGGCATTAGCTCTGTCACACTGCGAAGCCTGCCACTGAGGCACTGATGACATGTCAGCAAGCCTCTCACTATATGGGCTCCACATTTACCTGGTGGATACAAAGGTGTATGCCAAACCACGCCAAAGAACTGAGCCACTCGAAACACGCTGGTTTAAAAATAGAAGAGTGAATTTCAGAGGACAGGGAGCCACCGGGCAGGGCTGCACTGCCCCGTGTCCGGGTGCTTTTTAGAGGTTAGATTGTGTATTTTCAAAAGAAGGGCTGGACTCAAACAAACCGGTGATGATTTCAAGCTTTGTGTCTTGGTCTGATGGAGGATTCAACAGACGAGTAAAGATAGCAAACTGTCATTCCACAGTGTGCATGTCTGGAATTTTTAAAGGTTTTCCCAAACGTGGTTCCTGTCTGTTATGAAGAATAAGCTGTTCATCACAGACTGATAATAAACAGTGACATTCAACATCAGGGAAAGTCAGGGCAAAAATCCCCTTAGATTCCAGCAGTAATGTAGCAGGGGCTGTTTTTGTGTCAGCTTCTCTGATTACTTTTAATTATTAGAAGGTGAGAAAAACATTAAAAAAAAAAAGGGCTATCAAATGTCAGCAACCGCAGATCAGCCACAACATTAAAACGCCACACAGTGACATTAAAAGGATAATCTGTTTACAGTGCCGAGAAACTTCGGGTCTGAGCATTCATGTGACGTAAAATTCACATGAACAACAAGACTTACTCAAAAATAGATCAACGACACAGCCAAGAGCCAAAGGGTCTGGCCCCGTTTTCCACACTAACAATCTGATTCGACAGAAGTCCACTCCACGAAGGTAATTCGTGCTGTGACGTGCAAGCTTTGATTGGCATGCACTGCCACCTGGTGGACAAAGGTGGTAGGTTGGATACAGAAGTGTCTGTTCTTGGTGAGTTTGGAGTTATGGACCTCAAGTCTAGTATTTCAAAATTGTATTTTTTGTCCTCTGTGAGAACTATGCATTACAAGTATACTGCTGTTTGAACAGCAGCATAGACAAGATCGACTAACTGTCCTTTTATCCCTTTATTCTTTTAACTGGAAACTTATTCTGGAATAAAATTAAGAGTCAGAGTGGGCCGAGTGTTCCAGGAAACCCCGGAACAGAAGCTGTGCTGAAGTTTTCCGCAGCAACACATCTTAGTTGAATAAGCACTTAAGAAGACAGCATTCATCTCTTACTGACGCCGTACACCCAACCTGTCTGACCAGTCGGCCATGGGGCATTTCATACCCGTCACCACAGAGCCGGGATGGCAGCACCTCAAGGTGTTCATGTGTCTCCGAGCACAAGAGTGCAACGCAGACTGTTTTTCCATCGTTCACATCGAAGGGCTGAATGATTCTTTGCGTGATTCTGCTAAAGATCCCACACAGCTGCGGCTAACACTGAAGTCTCTGAAGGAGGGGGAAATATTCACAGTCAACAGAGAGAACAGATAGTCTATAAATCACGTTACCACATCAGATGTTGTAGGCTCTTACAAAAGTCTTTCCAACTGCTGACAGTGTTGAGAACTGGCACAGGGCTTGCTCTGGGACTTGGTTTGGATAACAGCTTTTATTCTCAAGGCTGAGGTCAACTTTTTCTATGCTGAACGTTTTTAAAAAAGATCATGTTGTAGATGCTGTGTGTGACTGCCATCTAAAGCCTGATCTTTGAGGTAATTCATTTTAGCTGTTATATAAAAGCACCGGCCATACTGTGGTACCAGGTCGGACCCTCTTTTACTTTCAGAACTGTCTTATTTCCTCATGGCACACATTCAACAAGGTGCTCAGAGATGTTGGTCCATGATAGCATCTGCTGCAGATTTGTCGTCTGCACATCCACGATGCAAATCTCCCATTCCACCAAATCCCACCTTTATCAGAACGAGATGTGTCCGTGCCACGCTGGTTATAAATGGATGGACATGGTGTCGGTTCTTACTTGAGCTACAGTCAGGTAGGCTGTGGTGTTTAACTGATGCTCAGTTGATGCTAAGAGGTGTAAAGCGTACCAAGGAAATGTGTCCCACACCATTACATCTCCACCAGCAGCTTGAATCATTGATACAAGGCGGGATGGATCCATGCTTTAATGTTGATCACACCAACTTGTGACCCTTCAATCTGAGTATGGAGGCAGAAATTGAGACTCATGAGTTGTGCATTGAGAGATGCTCTTCTGCATACCTTGGTTGGAACAAGTGTTCATTTGAGTTACTGTTGCGTTGCCCAGAGAGCTGCAGTCTGCTGGATAGCTGCTCTTTTTCACACTGTTCTCTGTAAACCGGGGACGGCTGCGTGGAATCATTACAGGACATTACCAGTTTCTGAAATACTCTGACCAGCTCATCTGGCACCAACAACCCTGGCATGTTCACCTTTCTTCCCCATTTTGATGCTCGGTTTGAACTTCAGCAGGTCGTCTCGATCATGTCCACATTCCTACCATGTGATTGGCTATTTACTTTAATCAACAGGTGAACAGGTGTGCCTAATAAAATGACCGGTGAGTGGAGTGCCTGAGCTCAGTATAATCAGGCTGCTTCAGGTGAAAAGACGTGTTTAGAAGTTGTATTGTTTGTTGTGTGTTTATGTTAGGCTGTGTTTTCTTCAGCATGCAGCAAAATTTATTATAGCATAAATTCGAACCACTGCTTCGTCAGCTCGCGACTTCTTCGCTTATTGTCACCGGTCTCCATGGCTACAGCGAAAGTGCAGGCAGCTTTGTGAATTGGCGTCGTGCGTATTTCAGCTTTTTCTGCCCGTTTTGCAGCAGGTAAGGTACACGGTGCGTTTATAGAGCCGTTATTTCTGTGTCGGTACATTTCATTCAAAATGAAAGCGGATTCAAAATGACTCGCACTGAGTTACGGGTCTGCGCTGAGGGGAATAATAGCTGGAGGGGGTTACCGAGGTGGTGACGGCGCACCGGGCGGGGAGACAGCAAACAGTAGTGACAGAGAGAGAAGGTGCGAGTCCTCTTTAGTGTGACACTGACACATTTCAGAGCAGAAATGACAGAATCAGCTGTGCTATGTAGCTTTGCGCGCTCATTACTGACTTGAAGTCAGATTGTGGCGCTGTGAGGTATCTGTGAGTCCATCTTCATCTTCTGGACTGTGGATTTCATTGGGTGCACCTTTCACAAACATCCTCATTAATGAAAGATTGCAGCAACGACTGATGACGTAGAGCGCTGATACTTTAAATAAAGTGGGAAACATTTGCTTTTTGACAGGTGAAGCCTGTCAGCTGCCATAATGGAGAAGTATGAAAAGCTGTCCAAAATTGGTGAGGGTTCCTACGGCGTGGTGTTCAAATGCAGGCACAGAGATACCGGCCAGGTAGTCGCCATCAAAAAGTTTGTGGAGTCTGAAGACGACCCAGTTATTAAGAAGATTGCACTGCGAGAAATACGCATGCTGAAGGTGAGGAGACGTTCGTTTTGCCTAATAGTTACAAGTTTGTCCACATCTCACACATGAGGACAGTTGAGTACACACCCACACACACACACACACACACACACAGAGCGGTGCGTGCTGGTTGTATGATGCTGATGTTAAGAATGTGTCACGCACAAATACCATTACATGACTACAACATTGGGAGGTTGCAGAAAATATCAAGATTTTACGTCTGCCATTAGAGGCAGGTCAGAGTAGGATGAATTTAACAAAAACAAAACACATTTTTCAAAATCGTCAGGCTGTGACGCGCTCACACAGTGTCTGTGTTGTGTGTTGGTGTTGCAGCAACTCAAACATGTGAATCTGGTCAACCTGCTGGAGGTGTTCAGGAGGAAAAGGCGGCTCCACTTGGTGTTTGAGTTCTGTGAGCAGACGGTCCTGAATGAGCTGGAGAAACACACTCAAGGGTAAGTCAGCGGCAACACAGTAACAACACAGTGCAACAAAGGGGCATTCCACATATCTGTTACATTTGTTCTGTAGATACTGAAGGGTCACGTGCTTGGAAAATCAAATCATTGCTCACTTCCACCTTCAGAGGTCTCACTTATTACCAGCCAACATTACTTTGGCTTTAAACCTGTTTATAATTCCTTAACCGTGTTCACTGGGCTTTTTTTTTAATATATATTTTTTGATCCTCTAACTTTTACTTTGGTAAAGTAACTGCATTACTAAGGAACTGAGATTTAAAGTCAAATAGTTTGCCATAGAAGAGTCTGGATCTGTTTCGTCTTTCTTAGAAGAGAGTGACAGAACAAAGGAACTAATTAGAAAGAGGGAGAAAGAGTGTTGCCAGTGATAGAAACTGTTCTCAGCAGATCAAAGAAACTCTTGTCTTTGCTCCACGCTTTGCTTTGCGAGGGATTCGAGCCAAGATTTTGTTTTAGCTTTTGTCGCGTGAACTCTCGTAAACCACAGTGGTTATCTGTCGTCTTACCATTTTTCTTTTGCCCGTCAGACTGCGCAGCAGAAACTTTAGCTGGTCCTGAAAACAAAGGCGCTACTGCTGGTAGAGACGGGCCTAGGGTTACCCGGGCGACAGCGGGGCTGAGAGAAACACCGCTTCTTTTATTGAAATGTCTGGAATCACAGAGGAGGAACGCGTGGTTTGTAAATAGGTTGTGTTTTGTTCCTTGTACAATCAATATTGCCTTTGTCTCTTGTTCTCTGAAGGGTACCTGAGGCTCAGCTGAAAAGTATAGTGTGGCAGACTCTGCAGGCTGTCAACTTCTGCCACAAACACAGCGTCAGTATATTTTTAATCTGGTGCTTCATCTAAATGATCTGCTCACATTCACGTGCTGCAGCTGAACACGTGTCGCATGTTTCTGAAAGTGCTTATTGCTGTGATTGTGCCTTTGCTCTGTGCTGTCTGTCGCCTTAATGTGACTCTCTTTAATTCTTCAGTGTCACATTAAAGCATTTTAAAGGTTCAGCTCGTATTAAAATGCTGTGTTTTTGTTTTGTTTTTAAAACAGCAACAAAGATCGCTCTCACACAGCATCTGATTGTTATTTTATAAATTAAAATATCTGAATTAGCATTTTTTTTTTACAGTGACGTTTTTTATCTGTTTTACCTCATGTTGCTTTTAGTCTCAGGATTCTGCTTAATTTTGTAACTAAGTCTAACTCCTAACCGCATAAGCACTTAAGATGCATCATTGCACTAAATATGCAGTTTCATGTTATCATTATTAGTCATTTTTAATGTCCCCAACCTGCTTACTGCAGTTGTTCACAGCAGTGCTTGAAATGGGAAACCAGTTCCAGATCCTTTTCACTACAAAATGTCAGTGTGTAAAACCAGGTGATGCCTGTGGGGAGGGGCATTACTGCTCCCTCTCAAATCTACTCTGGCTTGCAGTTATTATACACACATCATACATGCTCAATATGTGGAGCAGTCCAGGTGGGAAGTATAAATCAAACTTTTGGTCGGATAGTACTAAGTTAAAAAAGCTGTGGCGGTTTCTGATCTCTTGCTCTCGTTCTTCTCCATTCATTTTTAATTTGCTAGCCTAAACAAAAGCTTGCGCCTCAGTCTGCCACACGGAGACCGTATATCATGTTGCCTAAATCCCAACTGTGTGTCTCACAGTGCATTCACCGTGATGTAAAGCCGGAGAACATCCTCCTCACCAAAACCGGAGTCATCAAGCTTTGTGACTTTGGCTTCGCCCGCATTCTCAGTAGGTCACGCAAAGAGTGCTGATGTGTCTCTAATGACTTATTTAACACAGACCCTATATCAGCTCCTCGCTTTCAGAGTTCCAGTGAGTGTATCGCACGGTGCCATTTTGGCCAGTTAGCACGTCTCAGGTTTCAGGGTCATGTTGCTATACATTAACATGTAATCTTTCAGCATGTCTTGTAATCTCTTCCTCAACAAAGTACATGTTATTTAGTGTGCATTATTCAGTATGTTTACGTGTGCAACTTGTCACCATCTGTGTGTGTGTGTGTGTGTGTGTTGGTACACTCAGCGGGACCGGAGGATGAGTACACAGACTACGTAGCGACCCGCTGGTACCGGGCTCCCGAGCTGCTGGTCGGGGACACTCAGTACGGGCCTCCTGTTGACGTGTGGGCTGTGGGCTGCGTCTTTGCTGAGCTGCTCAATGGGAACCCGCTTTGGCCCGGGAAGTCTGACGTTGACCAGCTCTACCTCATCAGGAAAACTCTGGGTAGACCGAGATGGCACCGCGTGTGTCTCTGTCAGACAGTCTGGCAGTTTGTTTTTACTGGAGAAACTCCGCCAGATCGCTCAGTATGAGAAATGTCTCTGCTTTTTTTGGTTGCTTGGCATTTTTCACAGCAGTATTCTCTTATTACAGCCATTGCAAGCAAATTACTGTTTTGTGTGGAGTGAAGCAGACAGGTTCAGGTGTGAACACACCCTGAAACGACAAGAAACGTTAGCAAACGTGCCTGCTGTCCTTCTGCTACAGTAGCTTTCTACAGTTTTGAGGATGTGTGATATGAACTGTGGATGTTTAAGATCTGATTTCAGCATTTTCTTAAAGCTTACATTTACCACAGTTTCCACCATTTGTTAATAATCTAATTTCTGACCTTAGGTGACCTGATCCCCCATCATCAGCAGGTCTTCCACTCCAATGTTTTCTTCAGTGGAGTTAGCATTCCTGAGCCTGACACAATGGTATGAAAACTATTAAAAATGAACCCGTGTCTGTGATGGAGTCACAGTAAACTGAGTTAAATTCTGGTTCTGTTTGGTTCTGTGCCGCAGGAGCCGTTGGAAAAGCGTTTCCCTGGAGTGTCTCCTCATGCCCTTCAGGTTATGAAGGTATATTTATGTGTAATAGTGTCTGATACAACAACATGATTGATGTTACGGGACAATTTATCACAGACTCACAATGTTTAACAAAATCAGTGCTCTGGGCCCAGTCCAATATGAAATATATTTACCAAGAGAAAACAGCCTGCTCCATGCCAAGTCTGTGTGTTAACAGTCATGCCTGGTGATGGACCCTTCTCTACGCCTGTCCTGTGAAGAGCTGCTGGAGCTGCCTTACTTCCAGGAGGAAGGAGGAGCCAACTGGGGCCGTGAGGGGGAACGCCCAGGAAGACGATATGACAGAGGCTCCCGCCGCAGACAGGCAGGGGTTAGTGTGACACACAGTGGTTTAATAGTGTAAGAACATGATCCAAACAGACCGCACACACACGGCCTGACGGGGCGTCATCGTAACTCCCTCCTTCTTTCTCTCTCCAGGCTCAGTACCTGCCTCAGTTACCAAACAGTAACATCTCACCTGCACCAGACGTCAAGAAACAAGTGAAGCAAAAGTATCACCTGCCCAACATTCAATAAATAAACTCATCTAGTGTTTTGTGGCTGAAACGTGTAAATGATGGAGTGATGCGAGGCTTCCTGCTGCCATTTAAAGGAGCTCATTTTTCATGTTGTGTTGAGTAAAAAAGATTTTCATTCTGTGATCACTTACACGTCTACATTGTTGCTAAATATGAAATATATTCTTCATATAACAAACAATAGTTTATTTATTACCAGCTGCAAATTGGGCTTCAACACGTACAGATTAGAAGAAATGTCCCCACTGCGCTATCGTGCTAGATTATACCTGTTTCTGACACATCCAATAATTACTAATCACATGTTAACATAAATATATATAAATATATGCAACATTTAACCATATATAAGATGAATAAATGCACAGATTTGGTAAACATAATGTTATAAACTAAAAAAATATATTTAATATTGTACATTAGCCTGACACATGGCTTGATTGATCACCTGACCTCAAACTTATCACATTACAGACTGAACTGCTTGTTATAATCACCCACTGAGCCACGGCCAGTGGGAGCTGTGGACTAACAGGCTTACTGTACCCTAACAGCACCACAAACTTCAAGTGTTTCTGGACTTTAAAGCTCCTCACACACGATGGTTATGTGGTCCAGAAAGTGCTGCGGCTTAAACGACCGAGGAGTGGCCCACTGTTTTCCATCTTTTAGCATAGAGTGCAGCAAGGGGATAATTAGCGTATCCTGCCGAGGAAAGACATTCCATCAGCTGGGATGATATCTGGAAACATTCTGCATCAACAGCACTAAAATCAGAACAACTTGGGAATTGTGTAACCCCAGAAAAACATCATGGAGCACACAGTGTGGAATACTCGAGGGGATAATATCTGCAAAACGCTGAATTTCATGAAGGACTGCGTCTGTGAAGGCGAGAGAGCGCTTCTCTTCCATACAAGGGCAACGCTGTCCAAGCACAGTGTCAGTTTCCTGCTGCCTCAGAATGAGGAAGACCTCACCATTTAATTAGTGCAGAAACAGCAGCAAATCAGCACAAATATCAGAAGAGTTTGATCTGTTTAGACATTTAGAGCTGCTTTACGTAGGTCCCTGGAGTGCATTACAATTAACACGAATTACCAATCATGATGTCATTCAGTTTGAAGTTTTATTCTGTCACACCTGACCGAGTCCTGTGAGGAAGCAGTCGATGTAATCTCTGGGTGCGCTCGGGTCCAGCGTGTCCTCATGTTCTTGGATTTTATTCATAATAAACTCTCTCATCTCTTCAAGTCTGGCAAACACACTGTGATGTGGACCTGCAGCCGCTCCATCAACCGTGAGGAGATGTTATATAAAAAGACTGAATGTGCGTCCGACAAACAGCTGTTAGTGTAGAACGCCAGCCTTCAGTGTAGAAACACGTTGCACTGTATACAACATTTTAGTTAAAAATTCTGTTCTTAATTCAGAAGCTGCTCAAACTGTTGTGAGAAGCACAGTCGTACTGAATCATGGGTTAAACTCAATAAGAACAAATCAGATTTTTACCGCAGACAAGAGCACAGCACGAGCCTAAGCCTGTGTAAACATGAACACATTAACCTATGCGACAACTTCATACACAAACACACATCAGTGCTGAAAGCCAATCACATCTCTGAAGCACAGCCTATATCAAATCAGAATAATGCAGTTAAACCATAAACATAATTAGCCGATTCTCAGCACCACTAATGAAAACTGGCCAAGACTCAGTGCTGATGAACCATTATCTCACATCAGTTTGTAACTGACTCATAAAACCGGTCACTTTATGTTGTAATTTCCTGCTGTTGTGTTACATATTACAGCATTAACCTGCGACACATAGATAAGCTGTTCTTCACATTAATGACTGCTTTAATGCCTGCAGAGCAGCTGCTGTGCTCAGTCAGCTGTTTCAAGGACTCGCTCTAAACACTGAAGTCCAAGCCGAGCACCTGCCTTACTGATCACCCACCTGCTGCCAAATTTCAAGGTGTCTGAGATTATCTGCAGAAGGTGTAGGAAGTGTCTATCATCAGAACTGAAGCGCGGACACCAAACAGCAGGTCGCATTAGACACGATGCAGCTCAGGAGGCAGGTCGGATCAAAGGGTTCAGCTAAAAAGAAAGAAATTCCTCAATATGACCCGTGAAAAATAAAAAGGCTGTCAGTATGCTAGCATCCTGTATTCTAACAATATTTGATCATTATCAAACAGAACCTAAAATTCACTGATATGAGCTGGGAAAATCGGCCGACTGGCAATCAAAAATATGCAAGCACATCAAGAGATATGACACTAGGTTTTAATATCATGTAAAAATAAGGCACGCAGCTGATCAAATGTAAAGCAGCATACAGCTCTCCACCATGAATACTGGTTTATAACCCCGCATGTCACAAACGAGCCAAACGCACAAGACAATCAGACCAGACAGTCATTTTTGCATGAGCTTCACCAGCCATTGATTTTTTTATGCAGGCCATCAGATGACTGCTCTGCTCCTGGATCCACTCTTCCATCCCCTCACGTCCCATCCCAGAGTCTCTCAGAGCTGCCAGGGTGAACCTACGTAGCTGTTGCCGGCGCTGTCCATTACCAATGACCAAACCTGTTTAAATGGTATAAACAAAGAATATTTATGATAAATGTGGCCTGCACAAATGAAAGAAACAGTGCAGGAGATACCTGCCAATAACATATTAAGGTTTAAGGTTTGAGTGATAAAAAATAAAGTCATATTTTTCTGTTTTAATGAGAGCTTCTATTTACTTAAAAGCTCGAATTCACGACCAACAAGGACCCCAATAATTTTAATACAGTATCTCCATGTTTCAAAGCTGCCACTGCTCAAAGAGTCAAACAAGGCGAGAAATGCTCTTTTAGAATTATGAAATATGTCATTAATTTAGACAAAATAGCTGATTAATTGATTGATTGATTTTGAATTACTTGGAGACTTTTTGTGGTGGTCTTGTTAATTCATAAAAAACCTTTCTCTGAATTTCTGAGAATTACCTTTTTGTCAAGTGAATCCATTAGGCTTACACACACACACACACACACACACACACACACACACACACACACACACACACACACACACACACACACACA
>JAVDPK010002122.1:108890-123269 GCA_034780415.1 Cichlasoma orientale
CCCCCCCCCCCCCCCGCCTCTTGCTGGGTTTTCTCTGTATTATTGTAGAGCAGGAATGACCTGTGAAACTGTTAGTGTAAACATGTTTAACAACACATTTAATCCCTGAGGAGATATCTTAATATAAGGAAAAGTGTAATTTCAACAGTAAAATTTTCAACAGATAAAGAAAAGCTGCTGTAGAAAATGAAAGAAATCTGTCAGGTTCTCATCATGGATGCAGTCAACACATCTGCAGCAGCTGTGTGACGCCGTCACGTCAGCATGGACAACACCTCTGAGGAACGTTTCCAGCACCTTGTTGAATCTGAGCCACGAAGAATTAAAGCAGCTCTGAAGGAAAAGAAGCTCCAACCCATTCTCAGCAAGCTGTGCCTAATAAAGTGACCAGTGAGCTTATGTGAGATTTATGATTTCTTAATGACGAGTTAAAAACAACATAAAGGTAATCAGAGAACCACATTAGGAGCATTATTTTATTTAATTTTCAGCATGACTGAAGCTGCGACGGTGGAAACAGAAATGAGGCGTCACGCTGGCGTCGACAGTTTAACAAAATAAGAGCTTCTGCGTGGGGCTGAATGAGCGACAGCAGAAACAGCAGCTCCTCCCCCGCTCACATAAACATCTTTAATCTCCTCGAGTAAAAAAATAAATTACCTCCAGCCAACATTCAGCCAAAGACCACAACACAACCAAAGCGAAAGAAAACGTGCTCAGTCTGTTCGTTTTCACACCAAACGCTCGTAATCATTAAAAATAAATATCAGCAACAACTGCTTCTATAGTCTATTGATCTATTTTTAAACATAAAATATCAGAAGCTGGATAAAAATAACCAGAAAATGTTTAAACTGCAGATATATTTTACTGTCACAGAGGAAAAAATACATTTAAAAGGCTACAAAAAATATTTGGCATTTTTACATAAAAATAAGTTAAATTAAATAAATTGATTGTCCTAACAGCTGTTTTTTTTATGCATTTTCATTTGATTGAAATGTTTTGTGCATCAGAAAGTATGGTGGGCTGAAGACAACAAAATATTCACATCTGAAAAGACGACCAGAGACTATTCAAACTTCAACTCCCAGACTGCACTGCTCCTGAACTAAGAGTGACGGAGCTGAAGAAGTTAATTTTTTTGGCCCGTTTCATTTTGTTTTTTGGTCGGATTGTTTTTTTTTTTTAATGCTTATTAATAATCAGAACATGAAAATAATATTCTGAAAATAAAATTTAAGATGAAATGTTTTTCATACATAAACACTGTTCAGGTTTGTCATTAACGAGCTTCCATTTAAGGTCAGACAGCAGGTGAATGAGACTTTACAGTCACCTGTTACTGCAGCCGCCGTCCCGACAGCCAATCACAGGAAAGAATCTGAATACTCCTTCTTTGGTCAATTTACCCAGCATGCTCTCTGTTGACTGGAACTAACAGCCCTTCTGTTGACCATCTAAAGTTCACCGACACCACAGAGTGAGGCAGCTGCTGCTCTGATTCACACGACAGGATGTGATATCATCAACAGGAAGAGGGTATGAGTAGGCGGGGCTAGACCAGGCGGTGAATCAGGTTGTTCTTCTCGGGTTCCAGGAACTCATCCACCAGAGCAGCTGTGACCTTCCTGAGCTCCTCTTCCAGGGTGGACACCTCGCTGCAGCACAGAGAGGGCAACGATGTCACAGAGGCCACGCCCATCCATCACGATGTCACACATACATGAAAACATTACAATGAAGTGACATAACGAGCTGACCTTTGCCCCGGTGTGGCGCAGAACTCGGTGTAGTACTTGATCTTCGGTTCGGTGCCGCTCGTCCTCAGCGTGGCCACGACGCCGTTCTGCAGCGTGAAGGTGATCATGTGACTGCTCCTCGACACGGGAAGAACCTGCACAGGAGAATGCACCTGAACACACCTGAACCTTTAACTGGATAAAGTCTCAGTGATTTTTCCTCATGAGGAACTTCAGGAGGAACAAAGAGTGTTTTTACAGTTTGCTGTTCTTACGGATCTGAGGTCCGGCTGGCTGCTGTCGTATCCCGTGGTAACGTCCCTGACGTGAACGATCCGGACGCCGCCGCACGTCTTCGGGTACGAACCGCTACTGTCAAAGTTTCTGATGCGACCGAAGATCCTCTGGATGGTGGGAGGGTCATTACAGATGACGTAGGAGGTTTTTGACACGTGATAACCGTATCTGCAGACAGAGATGACAAAATAAGGTCATCATTCTGTTCCACATAGTTATTCTTATTATGTCAGCCAGCAGCAGACACGACACTTTCATGTCTCTAGCACGCACACACACACCAATAAATACATATTTTAAAAAAAAAGATAAATCAGGTCATTTTGTTAAATAAATGTTTAAAATTTTAACTTTTTTAAAGGATTAATTCTTGCATTTTTTTGTTTTTACTTCCTAAATCCACATTTTTCCTTCTCTTATATGCAAATTAAAGAGCCAACTATCTCATTATGCATTCTGTAAAGCCAACCTGTAATGTTTCAGGTTCTAATGTGCGGATATAAAATGTACAATAGAGTTCTGTGTGCTTTTATCAGAACTTCCTGCATGGACTGGTTTTTATACACTTTTCTACCTGAGCACTCAAAGCACTTCATGCAACACGCCTCATTCACCCAACACTCCTAAATCGAAGTGTTTTTTAATCCAACATTCGCACTCCGGTGAACACATGTGCAACGTGGGGTTCAGTATCTCGCCCAAGGATACTTTGGCATGCAGACTGGAGCAGCCAGCAGCAAGGATTCAAACCACCAACCTTCTGATTAGTAGATGACCCGCTCCACCTCCTGAGCCACCTCCATCATTTGCATGTAAGCTCTCCATAGGGCCAGAAAGTAAAAGCAGCTATGTGAAGTCTTCTTTTCCGTTATAAATAAAATAAATAAATGGGACTGATTAAATTTTTGATTTCCTAAAAAGTTTTGACTGCAAAAAATGTTTTGTTTTGGGGGGTGGGGGTTGTCCAAGAAAGCGTGTCAGCGCCCCCGATGCACCTGAAATCCGACAGGAAGCAGCAGCAGAATCGGGCGCTCCAGTGTTTGCTGCCCTCTGCTGGTGAGATACGTTTTTGTTTGGTGCGTCTGACTCCACAGAGTTTCAGCACATTGTTAATGTTCACTGCACATCTCATGACTTATGTCACACTGTTTCTTTAATGTCTGGATTTCATAACAGGCAGTGGATTCAAATTCGTGAGAAAATCAATTAATGACTGATAATTTCACAAGGTTGCATTTTGTCTCAGTGCTGTGATAGCGAGGCTTCACGCCACTTTATGTGGCCAAACTGTACGTAAGGCCTGACGGCACACGCAACAGCAACAACAGAGGAAAAATTTTTTTTTTGATTTATTGAAGCAGGTCAGTAAACTTCGTGCCGCACAACTTCCCAGTGTGGCTTTTAGTGAAACTGAGCTCAGCACGCCTGTTTTAGAGGCTAAAAAAAGAAATATAACAGGGCTCAGCCTGTTATATTTATATATTTATAAAGACCAGAATTTTTTTCCATGAAATTTACTTTTGTATATAACTTGTGGTACACTTTGTGATCCAGGCATTTGGTGGATGATGTTAAATAAACGCCCTGCGGGTCTTACGTCTGGTAGATGTTGTGCAGCTGTTGGTTCAGACTCAGGTTCTTGTTGTGGAGGTAAGCAGCCATTTCAGCCATGACCACCGCTGAGCTCACACCGTCCTTATCCAGGACCACGTCCCCGCAGAGGAAACCTGAGGAGACCAAGGACATCTGACAGGTTTGCTTCAAATAAACCTTCAAATGCATAATAAATAACTGAACTTTGTTACCGATCGACTCCTCGAAGGAAAAGATGACTCTGTTTCCTGTTTTGGAGAGCTCGTGGATTCTGTTCCCGATCCATTTGAAGCCCGGTAGAGTTTCCTGTGGAGCAGAGAGAGACCGTCATCATCATAGTCTTAATTCCACAGACTGGCGTGTTCATTAACGCCTGAGCGTCTGACCTCGAAGTGGAACCCCTCGATGCGAGCGAACGCCTGCAGGATCTTTGAGGACACCGTGGTCGCCAACATGTAAACATTCTGAGTTTCTGCTGGATCGGGATGGTTCTCCTTCCACATAAAGAACATCCACCAACCCAGCAGGGCTGCCAGCTCGTTACCTGTGAACACCTTCCAGCCACACCTGCAATAGAGTACATACAGGTAAGTTACACCTGAAACACAGGTAAGCACAGGTAAACCTGTAGCCTTTGAGCAAACATACTCAGACTTCTCTGCTACAGCCAGTCGGTCAGCATCGGGATCCGTCGCCAGGACGACGCGAGCATTTTCCCGCTCTGCCAGCAGAAGAGAAAGTTCCTGGAAAACAAAACATCTGATTAACAAACTAAAGGATTCAGTCGCTTACGAGCAAACACCACGGGCATCTGACCCACCAGGACGGACTCCCCCTCCTCAGGGTTGGGGCAGCGGACGGAGGAGAAGTTGGGGTCGGGGTCTTTCTGCTCTGGGACGGGGATAGGCGGGGAGAAGCCGAACACCTGGAAGGCCTGCTGGACGAAGACGTGACCAACGCCGTGGAAGGACGAGTGGACGAACTTCAGCGGGCACCTGCTGTTCAGATCCCTGAGACACACCACACGTCAATGCCAGATTTTTCTTTTGTGGAATCTTGTTCTACCGTTTGTGCTCGTGGTCATTTTAGAGGTCAAAGGACGCCATTTTCTGATTACACGTTTTGGACAAGTTTGGTAGAGCACCATCAGAGGATTAGTCCACTCTCACCACAGGCACGAGTTTGCCATCGGTCAAAGCGCTGCAGCACCAAAACACATGATCATTGTTTCACCGTTACAGGTGATCACAACGTTAATTTATGCATTTAAAAGTGAGACGTCAGATATCAGATCAGGCTACGTCACAGATAGTGACAACATGGCGTTTAACCCTCCAACCCTAACCATATGGTAGCAAACACGCAAACCTCCCTGGCAAAAAGTGAAGCAATAATCTCCATTCATGTAGCACTTTACAAAATCCACATTACAAAGTGCTTCAGCAAACACTGGAAATAGTAGGAGGGCTGATTATAGCGAAAACCACAGAAATAATAAATGTTATAAATATGCAGTGAAGTCCACACTGGAACTCATTTTTATTCAGTTTTTGGAGCTTTCAACGTCTGCATTCGTCTTTGTCTTCCAATGAAACGTCTAATCTCATCACACCGTGAAAAGCTTTAATCGGGCCTCCGTCTGCTGTTAGAAGCATGTTCTTCTGTTTTTATCAAATTATTGTTGGTAAACAAAGTCTGGGTGCAGAACGGCCACTTACTGCAAAGAGCCGGCAAAAACGAGGGAAACATATTGAGCCAAGACACAGTCGTGGAAAACAGTTAATGACTATTCAATCGACCATCCCTGGAATAAGAGACTAAAGGAATAAAACAGACTCGTGCTTGTGCAGGAAGAACAGGTGGGATTACCTGTGGAAGCAGAGGGAGGCGAGTTCATCCATGTAGCAGCTGTTGATCTGGGTCAGGGGGTCGGTCCTCAGGGAGCAGCAATCCACCAGCTTTACATCCCAGCAGGAGGCGCTCCAGGGCTCCAGCTCCTCCTCTATACAGCACAGGATCTCTTTGTCGTGAGGTGAGGCAATCTGGGCGCCGTTACACCAGTACACCTGCAGAGGGAGACAGGTAAACAGCTGGTGTTCAGTTTGAACTCTGCTACTGGGAAAGGCTTTGGATTTGGGTTCAAAAGCTGGTGTTAAACTGTCCACAGTACCAGAATATTCTGACCAACACATTAACTCAAAGTCAGTTTTCCTGTCCGGAGCATCTCTCCCTTATGCAAAAACCAGCTCTCACACACTCTTGGCTTAAACGTAACTGCTTCCAGAACTCACGAAAATCAGAACTGATAAACAAAAATATCACAAACGTCAAAAACAAAAACACACACAAACGAACGAGGCTGGCTGTAAATGCCCTCCAGTCCCTGCATGAGCGCCAGGAGTTTGGGATATTTCCTGCAGACGCCTCAGAGTTTTTCTTATTCCAGTCTGATTTGCATCTGTGCGGATACACCAGCTGACCCAGAGGTTCACATCCTGAATCGTTTGGTACCAGAACCCCGAAAACACTGCACACAGCCTGAGGCACAGGGCACGGTAAGAAGCAGATTCTTGGATGATGAAAATAAGTCTGCTGCAGGCTTAATAATATTTTTATAGTCTTTCAAATGTGACCTGAATGTGTATGGATGAATAAACTGAAGAGATTAATCACTGATTTCCTGTACAGTCAGAGGTCGGGAACAATAACTGAGGACTGTTCAGCAGCTTGTGTTAAAATCACGAACAAAAACATTTAAAAACTTGTGCTGCAGCGCCAAGAACGACAGAAAGACACGCCGACAAAGACCCGACAGAGCTTCCATACTTTTACTCGCCGTTTGAGGGCACAGGTGTGATCACGGCCCCGGGACAGCTGATCGAAGTACGCATGATTCTCAGAAAGCCGAGTACCGAACGTGGTCGCCATCTTGGCTACCAAACGTGTTTCCCGATGAAGCTTCCAGCGTCTTGGCAGTTGCTCACTAACCTTGTATCCGTTGTCTTCTTTAGGATTATGTGAAGCTGTGATCATCACTCCAGCTGCAGCTCCCAGCTTCTTCACAGCGTAAGGCTGGAAAAGGAGAACAGAGCGTGCTCAGTGTGACCTCAACTAAAATTAACATCAACGAAAGGAAATGCATTTATGGTGTAGTTTCATTTATGGGATTGAAATATTCAGTTCTTAATAAATGTATACAATATCTACATTACAGCTCAGCTGTGCTCAGAGATCACTGTGAATGCGGCCGTCAGCTGTGAGTTTGGGAACAGTTCTGCTCGTTTGTGACTCTGTTTAAAGATTCTGACACTTTCCTTCCCTCTGGCATGTTTGTGACAGGATCCCAGTGAAACTGTGTGGGAGCTCTGAGGCGCTCACTGGCCTTGGGTCTGTGAGCACGTCCTGAATATAAAATCCAGAGTCTGTTTTTAAAGTTGTATTCAGACAGTTTGGATGTCGTCACAGATTAAAAGCATCAGAGTTTAACCGCTTTGACGTCACCCTGTGCCAACACTCGCATTCACAAAGAGATACATTTTCCAGATTTTTGGGAAGTGAAATAAATAAAGACAAAGGTGACGTCAGAGAGGCAGAAACGATCAGGCAATCAAAAATGAGATCGGATAACCAATTAAACCAAAGAAAACATGAAAATAATGCAGTGAACATTAGCGGCAGTCACACTGAGCACGCAGTTTAATGCTGCTGACAGAGGCGACATCTGCTGCCAGCAGGAAGTGATGCGTTAGAGTTTCCTTACCACATACGGTGTGGGGACGAAAGTGGAGAAAAGATGCACGGGGACGTCTCTGCTGAGCATCACAGCAGCCGTCAGCTTCGCCAGCCTGAAACACACACACACACACACACACACACACACACACACACACACACACACACACCTTTCATCAAACTTTATTTTTGTTATATTTTTTTTAATTGTGTTTTTTTTTGTCAAGTACTGATGGATCCTTCTGTGGGGAGAAGAGTTTACTCAAGAGAAGAGCTTTTTGTCCTTGAAAAGGAGCAAATCTGGAAGATGCCAACCTGTTCCAGCTGAGATAAAGAGGTGTTTTCATGCGTGCTGGTGCAAAGGTGAAGGCTTGGAAGTGGAGATATAAGTTCTTTCTGCCAACAGGCATCATGGGAAACGTGAACTCTGCCCAACAAAAGTGATGAGCTGGAGATGTTGGTGAAGAAGCACACAGTGAGTGTGTTTTACTGAAACACGGTTGAACCAAAACATCTCAGACTCTAATGTGGATCTACCTGGTTTCACCTCAGAGGTCACACAGAGATGCTGCAGCCAGCGGCAGGAAAAAAGGTTTGTGAACCAGAGATGATGTAATCCTGCACATGTCACCGTCAGGCAGAGGATGTGCTGTCCTGATACTGAACTATTGGCAGTTGGTATGTCACCATATTATGTACCAAGAGAATTCAGTCATAACAACACTTGTGTACACCCCACCCAAGGCAGCAGCTGAAACTCCACGTTCTCCATCAAACTGTTGCTAGGATACAGAACAAACACCCAAAAAGATACATCACAAAGAAACATCAGCAGTGGAGGACTCCTCTCTCTCCGTTGTAAAAGGGAGAGATCCAGAAAATCATTCGTGCCCACGGCCATCAGGCTTTTCAGTTCTCTTACAAACAGCAGATGAGCTGTGTCAGACATTTCCCTCTGGGACCAATAAAGCTATTCGAATGTATCCAGAGTTTTGTCTAGAAAAACATCAAAAAACTTTAAATGTAGACTCTTCATAATTAATACAATAAGAAAAAAAGTCTGAAAAATGTCCAAAACCAGGCAAAGAAAATGTAAAGAAAAAAAATCAAAAACATTTAAAACATTTATAAATAATAATTTTCGTTATATAAACAATGAAGAATGTTGAAGAAATGCCTAAAAAAAAAATTACATTTTGAAGTCTGAGAGGTTGCCAGAAAAATAATGTAATAAAATATCTAAAATATCTTTAAAAGCGTTACCTCTGACTGCTGCAGCCGCTCTCCTCCTGTCCTCTGGTGTCAAAGCCGACGACCACTCCTCTTCTGCTGAAGTCTGCAAAATACCTGCACAGGTACGAGTACAACCCCTGCAGAGGAAACAGCTCGGGTCAGACATCGGTCTACCTGGGCGGGTGACGTTCCCGGCGTCTCTCTCACCTGTGTGGACTGGATGACGGTGAGATCGTTGATCCGGCTGAATCCCGCTCCCATTGGAGCTCTGAGTCCGGCCGTGCCGAAGCTCATCCTGCTGCACAGTCTTGACCTCAGATCATCGAGACAATCCGCCGCCACCAGAGAGTCCACCTGAGCCCGGGTCCTCTGGTTCTGCAGCACAGGAGAGGAAACCCATCACACCCATCATCACTTTAACATTTAAATGAACATTTCTGATGCAGCTGAGTTACAGCACGTTGGCTGTTACCTAACACACACACACACACACACACACACACACACACACACAGACACACACACACAGTCACGACTGAATGTAAATCACAAGCTTTCTTGTGTCTCAGCATGCAGAGTTCTCAGATTGCTCAGCCTCTTTTATTCACACAAACACACTGAGACTGAGGACGACCTGCAGCTTTATGCTGCGTCACATCTTCTTTCTATGAAAATCACCACTGAAGATACCCCTCACATCAGCCCAGACACGGCTACACATCTCGCGTCTCTGCCAAGGACATCAATATCCCCAGATGTCCTTCTGGCACACCCCTCTCACAACATATCTATGCATGAAAATAGTGCAGATTTAAAATCTACCCAAACAGCCTGCATTTAGCTCCCGAGGACCTTAAAACAGAAACTTTAAAAGCTTGACAGGAATATAAATCTTATTTAGAGAATAAAAGGCTGATAATTCCCTCAGTTTAATAGCAGACTTCCTAAATCCCGTTACCCCAAAACTAAATGATTTTGACCGCTTGCATCACAATCTGAACATGTGCATGACCCTGTGCAGTTTGCTTACAGAGCGCATAGAGCACGTCTCAGTGACCTGATGGTTAAACACTTGGAGGGAGGAGGTTCTCCTGCTCGACTGTTTTTTAGCCTTGAACACAATTCAGCCTCATATTTTAATCAGGTCTTCAGAACACTTCGACCTGAACTACAATCTCACAGCTCTGAATTCTTGACTTCTGAAACAAATCGCTCCCCACAGGCATGCGTGCTCTCGCCCTTATTATTTATCCTGTACGCACACACAGTACTGTGCAAAAGTCTTGATCCGGCCCCTCTTTATATTGTGCTTCCAAGCAGCCAGACCTTCTCATCATTTTTAAAGTGCTCTTGAGCAACAATTCTCCAGCTTTCTGAAGCTCCCTCAAAGTTTTTCTTTGGACATTGGCTGCTTTTTCTCTAATTTTCAGTCCAGTCCTCATACCTGAGCATTTTCTCACTAATGTTCCTGGTTGTTAAGCCTCTGATCTCTGACCTGTGAATCATTCAGGAATGAAAAGGCTCCAAACTCAGGGGTGAACCAGTGTTGTGTGTGCAGATAACTCAGTAAAGAACCAGTTTTAAACTGTCTTTAGACTCTTTGTTACTAACAGCCTGTCACAGAAACACATCATTTGTTCCATTTCTGAATCTGTGAAAAATGCCAAAGATAAAACAGTCTGACAGCGTAAAACAAGATTGTTGCACCAACAAGGTGATTCCCAAAGAGCTGTTGGCTGAAAACTTGACATATCTCAGCATGAGTGCAGCGCGTGCTTAAAAATGTGAGAAAACGGGGCACGTGGAGGGCAGATGAACAGTATCCGAAAGTCACGTCCTTAAGAAATGGGAAAAAATCCAGCAAAGACCTGACACAGGACCCGAGAGACGCATCTGGACCTTCAGCTGATCCATCTACTGTTCACCGAAGCCTCATCAGAAATGGTCTCAGTGGAAGAGCGGCTGTCAGGAAGTCATTCTTAAGAAAGGGAAACAGGGGGACCCGGCCTATAGTGAATGTCCTTCAAGAAGCCTGGAGAACCATTTCTGAGGACTGCTTAAAAAAAAAAAAAAAAAGACAGAAAGCTGCCTCAGAGAGTTCAGGCTATGCTGAGGAATGAAGGAGGTCACACCAAATATTGATTTTCAAACTTGTTAGAATTGTACAAACTCAGTTTTTGCTCATTTATAATATTTTATAAATGCACCTATTTTTTTTAGCACAATAAAAAGACTTGCACAGTACTGCATGTGTCAGAGCAGGTGTGTTAAGTACACAGATGACTGTGTCATTGTTAGTCAGCCCCAGTCCTCGCTGTTAAACGGTGAGATGAGTCATATCTTCAATTAAACTTATCTAAGAAAAAGATGATCATCGGTCTTAGAAAATATTCTCATCCACACGAGGTCACGTCCATCAAGGGTCAGACTGAGTGTTCAAAAAAAAAGGCTCCAACATCTGTGATGTCTGAGGAAACGTTCTTATTTCCAGGCTGACAGAACCATCACGGTGTGGATGTTCATCTGTAAAGAGCAGAAACTCACTCACTCAGAGAGTTAAATGGTCTAACAGGCTGATTAGTGAACCACAGTCAGAGCAGCTGGATGCAGTTTCAGTTTGTTCCTCCTGGACAAAAGGCTTTTTGAACAGCACGGCTTTCTCTCCGCAGCAGCACAATCATAGCCAACCCTCCATTATGAGATCTGGATGATGTATTTTTACTCATTTCTTTCTCCACTGTGTTGTATCTATGCTCAGGGAGGCTGACGACTGACCTACTGCAGATTAAATCCACCTACAGGCACAAATAAAGGAAGCTGAACCTTTATTGGCACGAAGGTTTCATTGAAAATAAAAACAATAAAATAACAAATCTGACATTAAGCTTGGCAAATCTGAGATTAATTTGCGGCATCTCACATAAAACCTCAGTGCAAATTCACCGTGCTGCTGAACACACAGCTCGTCTCTGTAACTCCATCAGTGTTAGTCCTTCACAGACTTCAGTCCACAGGCTCTTACTCCACACAGACGGGTGTAGCAGCATTTTAAAGGAGGTTACGCTCTCTGGCGGTAATGAGACGTGTTAAAGATGGTGCCTGGTGCCTGTGTACTGCACTTTGTGTTCTGGTGGTCACTTCCTGCCGGTGGATATTTGACTTATACTTCGTTAGAGTCGGTGTGAGTGAAAATGAACTCCTGAATAAAGACGTCATCGTGCAGGTTCGCAGACCTCAGAGCAGTCAGAGCGTCCACTGATTGGCAGCTGATGTCCAGAGAGCGAGATGGATGGATTTCCTTCATGTTTCTCTGCACAGAGGATAAAGATAGAAGTCCGAACGACGGGTCTGAATCTTTTCCAGGCTGCTGACATTTACAGTGGAGTTCAAGGCAGCCGTGACCTTTAAAAAACACACTGCTGTGTGGGAGGGTGACGATGAGGGGGTATGTGCATTTTCAAATCCAGTCCAGTCTGACTGAAACTCGTTCAATGTAAAGTGGATGTCATAGAGCATAGCTCCAGTTTTAGTGGCAGATGTTCATTTTAATAATGGCCAAAGTTTCAAATAATGTGGTCACAATAAAGCGCTGTAGTCCATCCGAGGGCGGGATTAACCTTCAACCTTTCTGAAGCACAACATCAGCGATAGCAAGCACAGACAAATCTTGCTCATAGTCAAACGGTTGTAGTTATTACACAAAGTTGCGCCATCTCTTCGTTCTGTAATAGGATGAAGAGACAAAGTGTCTCCACGGTTCCTGCTTGAGTTACTTCAGTTTCAAAACACTTTTAGAGAAGTCCTCACTCTGCCTTCCTCTTCCGCAGACCGGAGCTGTGCTTTCATTCCCATTCCCAGCTCCAAATCCTCCACCAGTTTCTAAAAATCAAAAACTCTAAAAGGTACCTCTGAGCTAAAAATGTGTGGCTGTTCACCCAGCTGTTACAATGAAGTTTAACATCCAGGCGTCCATGAAAAACAGGGTCTAGGTGACTGGAAAGTTAGCTCGTTAGTTTCCATCTAAGCCATCTTCTGACCAAAGGATTTCTGAATTGTAAGGTCGGGCCAGCTGACATGTCGTGGTGCCACTAGTGTAGCTGTGCTTATATTAGCCACAGCTAGAGCTGGATTATTGTGCTCAATAATCTGATCACAATTACTCAATAATCCCATTATGTTTTCCAAACAAAAACCGTCTGATTGATGAAGAGCACACAGTATCTGATGCAGTGAGAACCAGATGAGGCACACCATCTCCTTACAGCTGCTTCAAGAGATGAAGGAAACACATGGCCAAACAGCTTCAATTTAAAGGACCTCCACAGAGGTCAGAGCTGAGCTTACAGCAGTGCCTTCTGCAATGTTCATCCAGAAACCTTATCACACATGTATTACAGAGCTCTGCAGATTAAAGCAGTCTGCAGGGTGTCGTAAGGGCCTCATTCTGCTACAGACTGCAAGGAAAGGATGGGCTGAGCCACCTGAGCTCACCTACTGATGCATCATGCTGGTTGTTGGGGTCAGAAGTGACCGTGTTTGGATGAGAAGATGGAGTGTTAACCCATGGCGGTAAAACATACTGAAGCCGCGTCAGGTTATAAAATGTGTTTGCTGTGGAGCTGAGCATCATCCAGCAGTGACCTGGTTCGTGAATAAAGATGAGGAAGGGATCAATAGTCACCCATGGATATCTGTTTAGTGACCGGAAAGGCCTTTCTAAGTTCATCTGCTCAGTCACGCTGAGTCACGCTGCCGGTTAATCCCCCGGTAACCTACAAAGCTAATCTCTATCACGACCCGGGCAGACCCGGTGCTCCTGCCTGCCTGCAGTTCCGCACTGCGGCCATCACACACCCTCTGACCCCGGAGAGAGCCTCGCCTCCAACAAGCCGGCTGTGTCAGAACTCCACTTTAAAAACAGCTCATTTTAAATTTGCTTTAGTATTTAGAGAAATAATTAAATTAAGCAGCATGTCTTGGTAGATTTTCTTAACTGATTGATTCTAGTTGTTCATTCGGCTCACATAGTTTCAACCTAGCTGCTTGAGTTTTAATTAATTTGTTATAATTTAGAGCTGCTGCGACAACAGCTTCCCACCTCCGGCTGTACAGAGTTAGTATTTAATGCCACACAGTGCTGCTTCGCGAAATAGTTTGTGTGCCGATTTTTCCACACGACCACAATAATCTATAAAATATAACTCCCAAACATGTTTCTGTGACACGTCCCTGCCCAAATGTTAAAATGCCGGATTTGTCAGGGAGTCTGGTGCAGCGTTCCTCGCGTACACCCGGGTTCTGCTTTCTGAATAACGGGCACAGCGGTACAGACTCACCCTGTCCCAGGCTAACCACTGCTGCACCGCCTTGTCAAGCTTCGGGTCGCCGGTGCTCTGGCACCTGACATTGGCGTTCAGGTCCCCGTCGAGTCCACTGTCGACCTCCATTCTGACAGCTAACGCTCAGAGAGCAGCACGGCCATCTGACTGTCGGGTAAAAGAAGGGCTTTTAGCTCCCGGGCCGTAGCGCCTCCGGCTTGGACCTTTCACACACACCGCCCGTTTGTTATGGCTGCTGGGAGTGCGCTTTCTCTGGATGTCGGTCTCCAACTTGTCACACCGGTGCTAACCATTAGCGACAGTGACGCCGAATCACCGCTGGAGGTCGACAGAAGCGGGCGACATATTAGAGCTTCCACAGAGCCGCGCATAGATATATATACATAGATACCGCATTGATCGCTGACTCGTATGCCTACGTCACCGCCATATTGGAGGGGGCA
>JAVDPK010002122.1:133748-143841 GCA_034780415.1 Cichlasoma orientale
TTCCCCTGGTGCAGTGTGTTCACTCATTTCCAGCTTTAGGTGTGTTGTTTAGGCAGCTATGCTAGCGCACAGTATGGACACTCAATGCGTACGTGCAGCAGCCTGTACTAAAGCATGAAGTAGTGAGCATGTGGAGTTGAGGCATTCAATAACGTCAGCTCGCACATCGTTAACACGGCAGTTAATTAAGTAGACGATATATATCGCACACCCCTACTGCAGACTTTTTGCTGTGCTGTTTTGTTTTTTTCTTTTTTAACCCACTAAAAGTGTACAAAAGAGGATAAACTTAGTGACAGTGTGACTGAGCTTGTAACAGTGAGGTGAAGATCTGCTGTGAAGGAACTTGGGAAAATAGGTGTAGTGACTTGGTGAAATGTGCACATGTACAGTATATGAGGCAAGAGGTTCTACAAACCGTGACAGAGCCTCCACCGTGTTTTACAGATGGCTGCAGACACTCACTATTGTACCACTGTCCTGACCTCTTCCATACATACCAACAGTCATAACTCCCTCCCTCAGACCCGCTGACACCGATTTTTAGTGCAGTTCTTGTGTAGTGTGGCAGACCTCAGCCTTTCCTCCCCGTTGCCCTTCTAAGACTGGTTTCCTGACAGCCGCGCTTCCACTGAGACCATTTCTCATGAGGCTTCAGTGAACGGTAGATGGATCAGCTGAAGGTCCAGATGCATCTCTCAGCTCCTGTGTCAGCTCTTTGCTGGATTTGTTCCCGTTTCTTAAGGACGTGACTTTCAGATACTGTTCATCTGCTGTAGAGAATTTTTTTAGGCCTTACACTTCTTCTTTTGTCTTCTGTCTGTTCAATTTCCTCATATTTAATAGAAAATAACAATAATATTATCTAACAGCTCTTTGGGACTCACCTTGTTGGCACAAAAATCCTATTTTATGCTGTCAAACTGTTATCTTTGTTGACAATGCCAAAGTGCCTAAAGATACAGTTTAAAAATGGTTCTTTTCTCAGTTGTATGTTATGTGTAGACTCAACACTGGTTCATCCCTGAGTTTGGAGTCTTTTTTTATTCCTGAATGGTTCACAGGTCAGAGTTCAGAGGCTTAACAACCAAAAACATTAGTGAGAAAATGGTCAGGTACGAGGACTGGACTGAAAATAAGTGAAAAAGCAGCCAATGTCAAAAGGAGAACTTTGAGGGAGCTTCAGAAAGCTGGAGAACTGTTGCTCAAGAGCACTTTAAAAATGACAGGAAAGTCTGGTTGCTTGGAAGCAAAATATAAAGAAATGAAGGGCGGCTCGAGACTTTTGCACAATACATTATTTAATTTGCATATTTCTAGAAATATTTAAGTCCCAAAACTGCAAATTAAAAAACCCTACCCAGTAAGCACTCAAATATTTGTTTACAGCCATGCCTGTAGTAAAAGTATTTAATTTATTATTTTATCAATAATAAAACAGAAAATAAATAAATAAATTTCTGCCATGAATTTAGGAATAAATTCTATTCATATCTGCTGTAACATCAGCTGCTCCTGCTTTTTTCCTATGTTTAAACACCTGTATGTAGTTGCTAGTTTCATTGTAGAGTCTTCTTCTTGTCACATTTTACTTATGTTCTTCTGTCATCCATCAGGTTGGTATCAGCCACAGCTACGCAGCAGGAATCCTCCTCTCGTCTGAGAACAGCCGCTCTGTCTCCGCCCCCATCACCGCTCCTGACCGGAGGCTTACCTGGCGAGCTGTCCTGACATCATCTTCCTCAGCTCTCCTGTGCCTGCCTCCTCCCCGTCCAGAGCGCTCCATCAGCCCTGAAAGCAACGACAGCATCTCTGAGGAGCTCAACCACTTCAAGCCCATTGTCTGCTCGCCGTGCACGCCGCCCAAACGCCTCCCAGATGGCCGCCTGTTGGAGCCCACCATCGTGAAGTCTACTCCCAGGAATCTGACTCGCGGCCTGCAGAAGGCCACCAGCTATGAGGCCAGTCCTGCTGTCCTACAGAAGTGGAGGCAGATCGAGCTGGACCGCCAGAGCCTCAAAGTGAACTCCAAGGCTACGCTGACGAGTCCCGTGTCTGAGCTATACCACAACAAGACTAGTGGTGGGGGCGAGGACACAAAGACACACCAGTCCCCGGTAGGAGACGCAGTGATGTCCATGAACAAGAGGAGGCTGCTGTTCGACTCTCCAGCCGGAGACACGGACAACTTCCAGAAGCAGTCAGTGAAAATTCGGGTGCCTGCAATCCGCTACAGCAGCGAGACAACTTTCAGAGGAGGTTGTGGCTTTGAGCCGCCAGCCGGCACCCCTGAGTCCTGCAGCACAGGGGCGCTGTTCAGTCGGAAACAGTCGTTCTCACCATACACAAAGAACTCCGGTTTCCAGTCATGTAAGTTAATGCCAAAGGACTCGCAAAGTCCTAGGAAGGAGTCCGACAGTAGCATCCACAACCAGACTACCTCAAGGAGGGGCAAGAAGAGGAAACAGAAGACCAAACACCTGGACTCGGGCCGGGACTCAGACCTCAAGAGGAGCCGCCCTGTGAGCCAGGAGGCCTTGGACGAACGGTACATCTGTCAGATCCAGCAGGAGCGTCAGGATCGAGCTCTCGCCCTGAAGCTGCAGAGACAGTTTGACCGCGAGAACCAGAACCGCAGAAGGAGCCCAGATAAGTACTTCCTGCGGTCCTGGATGTCCACTCAGAACCGCAGGAGGCGTGGCCTGAGGAGGTCCAGACGAATCAACAAGAAGCACTAGATGGACAAGCGGGAGCTCATATATGCAAAGACACAAAAGGCGAAGGTTCAACGAACGTATGAATGTTTTCACTCGTCTAAGAAACGGGTTTATAAATCCTGGAGACGTTTCTTCCAAACACCAGCAGATCACCAAAAAACTAAACTCGCTCATCAGCTGCAGAACAACCCCGACATTCATCATCAGAGGAAACGTCCTGAAACCTGGAAGTGTTTGCAGTTTGATGGGTTTGTACTCTGAGAGCCACAGACAGGCTTGTTCTGAGTATTTTTTACAGATTAAATAATGATTGATGCTTTTCTCTTCCACTGGAACAAAGAAGCCCTTCAAAGGTTAAATGATAATCAAGGTATGGGCTGATTGAACGGTTGGAGGCCCTGGGGGCAAAGAGGTATTCATGTTGAGCTTCCAGTTATGGTTCCTTCTATGGACGAGCTGAACATCTGCTTGGTCCTTTGATTTAGTATATGAAACCCAAATTGACAAAAGTGTTAAATGTATTTTCTATTGGAATGCTGATGATTGTTATCTGGCTTTGGCTAAAACCTCTTCTTTTATTGACTTTAATGTATGTCCCCTGATTGTGAGAACTTTTGAAGAAAACTTTCCAACAATTCCAAAATCATATAATTTGATAGCTCAGGCTTAGGGACACATCTCATCGTTCGTATATATATACACACATCGCTTTCTACCTGACGCTCACTCCAGGTTCCGGGTGTGTCGTAACTCTCCACTCTCAGTCAGTGCTATTCTAAAATCCTACAAGGTTTAATTCTGGACCCAATATTTGAGCTGTTCCTCGAGGTTCCTGACGTTTATTAATATTTGATGGACTCTGGTTTCTGTAATGCTGGTTTCTGTCCACTTTAGACTTCAGTGTGTCAGCAGGGGTCAGCAGTCAGGGACTCAACAACACATCTTTGTCCCGGGGTTGCTGGAAATTAACAGTTTTAACCTTGTGAGAGCATCCAGACGCTCGACAGTATGCTGAAGAGTTCAAAGTCCAGCTGACCTTAATGTGCTCAGACTACAGGAGGAACTGGGATCTGGTCTGATTCTGACAGTGTTTATCACTCTGATCATCCTGTCATAAGGAGCTATTCATGCAGACTTCTTCCAGCAGCTGAGGCTGATGGGACATAAACTTCTCCCAGTACAGCTGCTGGTTTCATCTTTGTCTTCCAGTCTGAACGTTGGAGCCACTGAGGCTCATGGGTACCGCAGTCTTTAGAACCCAGTTGATCGGGAAGGATTTCTACCTGAACACCGAGCGGAGCAGGAGACTCGCCTCATTATTCTCCAGGAGAAAGGAGCCGTGTGATTGGACGAGTTTTATTGGCCTGTGATGTCAAAATGTGTTGAGGTGCTCAGACCAAACATGAAATTTTGTTTCATGGGAGTGTTTCGCGACTATTTCCCAGCCCCTAATTATTCCCCCCCCCCCCCCCCCCAACAGCCAAAGTCCGACCAATTGCTGGAATCAAGTTGCAGTCAAATATTTCACAGGAAGTCCTGCGATTTTGGTCCTGTGAATTTTATTCTGTTCGTATAAATGTTGAGTCATACAGCTCTTTGTTGCCCATAGATGCATCACTAAGCTCCCTGATTGTGGGCGTTGAAAGAATTTAATCATAGTCTTGATAATTATTCATTAACAATAACCAACATGCAGTTACTGAACTGTAAGACGTGTTGGATTTCTTTGAACTGTGGCTGTGAGTCAAATGAAACAGATGAGGGAGGTGGTTGACACGGGGTTTTCTGTAGGGATGTCGAGCCGACAGCCAATCAGCAGCTGGGTTAAATTGAGAGACGAAGGCCACTGACACTGTCAAGTCATCCTTTGACTTCTTTTCAGAGAGAATTTTCATTATTGGCATAAGCTGAACCAATCAGTGAGTGAGTTCAAAATTCAGTGCTGACCCCTCAGAATCAGTTGTTTTCTTTCTACAACTTTAAAGGACACGTATCATGCTTTTAAATCCTTCCTTTTCATATGTAAATCATTCACTTGTGGTCTATATAAAGTAGAACTGCAATGCTTTGGTCTGAATTCCTCATTATTGTAGCTCCACAGACCCCTCTTTTACACCTTTTCTGAGGCGCGTCTTAGAGTAGCTCATTTTGGTACTCAAAGTACACAAAAAAAAGTATTTAGGGCTAAAAAAGTGGATTTTGCATGATATGTCCCCTTTAATATATTTAATGGAGTCATAGAAACTTTTACCTTCATACTGTGAATATATTCAGAATTCCAACTGAAACTGAAACTTTCAGGGGTGTAAAATGCATTTGAGCTGCCACCAGATCAGTTTCACACCCACTGCAGGGTCACCGTCTGAGGACTGTAAAATAAAAAATACAGCGATTACAATAGGGCCTTCGCATGCTTGGTGCTTGGGCCCTAATAATTTGAATAATGATACACTTTATTTTTCACTGAAGCTCTGAACTTGGGTGGACTTGCGTCACCTGTGACTTAGCTTCGTGTTTGGTCTGAACTCACCTTTAGACTTTTCTAAGTATTATGAAGGAACCACATGGCTTCTGTTTGCAGGTCGGACCATCGCAGCACTCTCTGCTGGGAGCTTCTTCTGTGGAGATGGAACAGCGATCGATCTGCTTTATCTGTCTGCTGTTTTGTAGCTCCTGATGCACAGCCTGTTGTCCTCTGAGTGAGCTCCTACAGCGAGGTCGCATCACTGAGGAATCCAAAGTGTCTGGAGTCTAATTTGTCATCACCTGCAGATGGTGAAGCCGTGTGGTTCCTTAACATGTAGAAGTTTTTTTTTTTCTCTCCTCTGAACAGCAGCCCCCTCCTCAGCTCTGCTCATGTTTCACCCTGAATGCGCCGCCATGCTTCATTCACACTGCATGCAAATCCAAAAAATTTGCTCTTGGCAGGCTGAACGAAGCCGAGAGAAGGATGGGTCACTGTGGTCAGTATTATAAAAGCCATACTCACACTATTAGGTTGAATGCTAGCAAAAATAATCTTATGATTAACTCCCAAAGTTTGAGGACCCGACTCATTGATGGATGATGAAAATAATCACAAAAAGTAATAATAATACCGATCCATCCATCCATTTTCGTCTGTTTATCCTTTTCAGGGTTGCGGGGGGACTAGAGCCTATCCCAGCTGTCATAGGGCGAGAGGCAGGGTACACCCTGGACAGGTCACCAGCCTGTGGCAGGGCTATAATAATACTGATAAGTTAAATAAAATTTATCCAAATAAAACTTATGACTAAAAGACACTAAAGTAAATGTTGTGAGGGGGTGGACAAACAGGAAAGATCCAGAAACAGTTTGTGATGCTGCAAATGAAGAAGAAAGCTGCTGTCATAAGGACACATGGCACAGGCTGGTGTAATTATCCTCACTGCCATAAGGGGGAGCCATAAAAGCATCCTCCCATTGTACAGCTGTTATGGGGGGGAATTAGACCAAACAGATTCTGTATCCAGCTGTAAACATGTTTATTTCTGCTGTAAAGTTTTAAAATGGGGACTGACTCCCTGTGGAGCCTCTGTTGGACATGAAAGGAACTGCAGCTGTGGTGCTTTGGGGTGGTGACTGGGTTAAATGATGAAAATGTCCCCAATGTTTCCATTGTAACGTTTCTACTCTGATGTGAGTATGGCTTTTTTTTTCCATTCCTGCTTCCTAAATGATTCCTTGCCTTTCTCTTCATCGTCATCACCTGTTAAAGTCTAATTTGAAGTCTTGTTGGAGCTGAAGGCCTTTTTTTTTTTTTTTTTACTCTCCATCACTGTTACGCACGTCTGTTTTTTTTAATCCTTCAGTCAATGCAGAGGGTTTGGGTGAGTGGGCGGGCGGATGGGGTCGGGGGTCACGCTGAGTGCCAAATGAGCAGACGATGTTGATCCTTTATAACTGACTAGTTTTGTATGAGGGACTGCTGGAAGAAAAAGTAAAAGAGTTGAAAAAGCTGCCAGCTTGCTTCATGTCTCTTTTCCACTCAGTACTCTGACCGCCAGATCTCACCTGAGGCACTCACCTGGACTCCTCAGGTGATGATCTTTGACAGTCAGTTAGAGAAGAAGCAGGGACTGCTGGGGTTCAACAGGACGTGTTCAGAAGAGACGCCTGGTTCAAGGTGATGCTGTCAGGTGCTGCTCCTTCATGCCCCAAATCAAAATTGAGGGTGCTGTAAAGCAGCTTGTGGGGCTGTGAAGTCCCTGATGCTCACAACATGGTGTTTTACTGCACTCGAAAGAGGTAAACATCTAAAAATGGAACATTTGCTGTCTTGAGCCCATCTATGAAGAACTTGGGCATGCTGCAGAGCACTCCCTGCGGGACATGGAGAGGCAGGAAAAGGATGGAATCTGAAACTGACACTTTTTCAAATTAAAGCCCTCCAATTACTCATTAGAGGTTATCGATATATGTTCATGTAAATTTGAAAAAAATACCAGGATGCTCTGAAATGTGCCAGATTTTCTAAATAACGCCTGTTAATTTTTAGTTTTGCAGCTAACAGAAGTTAATTTTAATTTTTTTTTTTTTTTTTTTTACACGTGAGCGCGCACGCCGCCGCCTCGGTTACGCTTGCAGACGAGGTGACGACACGCACGTCGGGCGCATAGACATATGTCTGTGGTCGTGCGCTCTGATTTCGTTGGGGAGCCAATCAGCGGCTTCCAGGTCACAGGAGCCGTGTTTGTAGCGGAAGAAAAGATGGCGGCTACAGCTGCGGGTAACAGAAAGAGCGGGCTGCTGGAGAAAGTGAGTAAAGTTTGAATGGTGTGATTAGTAGCTGCGGGAGTATCTTTGTCCCGGAGCTCAGCCTGCGGCCACCCAGCCAGAGCGCTCTTCGCGGCTCTGAGTGCTCCGGCCGGGTGGCCGAACCCGGCCAGCGGGCTGAACCCGGCCAGCGGGCTAATGCTAACGAGCTAAGTGGACACATTTAGAATGAAAATAAAAACGAGGTGGTGGTGAAGCTGCATGTTTGGCCCCGCTGTGGGAAACTAACCGTTAGAGGTTAAAATGCAGCGCTTTGTTCGGTTTCTGGCTTCCAGCTGTTAAACAGCTGCACCAGCCTGCACACCGGAAACAACCAGTTTAGGGAAACTTACACGTTTAAACGCAGCCAGGTGGAGTCTGATAAAGAAGCTGCGATGCACCTGATCGGTCTCAGGCTTATGTGCACGCTCACAGTAACACGTGTCAGGGTGGGAAGCGTGCGTTGTACTTGAGCGCTCAGGTGTGCTTCAGACATGCAGCAGATCAAACTTAAGGCGTGGACGTCTGTCACAGGTGTCCTGCACGCATCGTCACTAGTGTGTCGTTCACAAAAGAGCCGGCTTTAAGAGGCGGTGCTTGGTAGTGAATCAGAAGAGCCGACTCCCTCTGCTCACAAACCTGAGAACAGGGGCAGAACTGATGGGCACTCCATGCAGCTAATCACACAGGTAGGCATGGATTATACCATTACGTTAAAGCTGAGGGGGAGATGGATGTTCCACCGTGAGTGGGCGTAGTCCAGGTACAGACAGCAAGACAGTGGGAGACAGCGGTGCAAAAACACATGAATATGAGTGATACCCGTAAAAGAAGGCTGCACTTTAAGGAAATTGGAAATAGCAGAGCAGAGTGCCGTCATTGGAGATTGAAAATTACAGTGAGAGCAGGTTCCACCACAACCTGCACCAACATAAGAAATGTCCATCCCATGGTGCAGCTGGAGGAGAGTTTTTTAAAACTCATAGTGTAACTACGGCTCAAAATGTTCACCTTCAACAAACATTTTCACCTTTGTTAAATCATGTGACAAGGATGTTATGTGGGTCAATCATTTGTACACATCAACAGTAAAATTTAAAATCAGAGAGGACTCGGAGTCGATCCTTGAGGAACTCCAAACCTCATTTTAGCTGATAAATATTTGAAAAGCATCCCTCGTGGTGTGGACATGAAGCTGAGGATCAGGAGGTTTCCACAGCAAGTACTGCAAAACCACGCAGCAGCAGATTAGTGACCGACCTCGTGCTGTGGACGGATCATCTCAGACGTTTTCTGTGCTAAAGTTTGAAATCCCTTAGTCAGAGGCTGTAGATGGAAGCTAGCGAGCTAACTTGGTGTGTTTAATGTTTTAGTGGAGGATCGATGAGAAGCCAGTGAAGATCGATAAATGGGATGGAGCGGCAGTGAAGAACTCTCTGGATGACGCTGCGAAGAAGGTTTGACGGATTATTTTAATTCACCTTTTAACAGCAAACAAATTTTTAGCTGAACTGTCTTCATGTTGACTTTGAACTCCAGAAGAATTAAATCTCTGTAACCTAATGCGCCCCCTGCAGGTGCTGCTGGAGAAGTACGAGTACTTGGAGAACTTCCAGCTTGTTGACTGCCGCCTGTTAATCTGCACCGTTTCCTGTCTGTTCGCCATGCTGGCTCTGGTCTGGGACTACCTACACCCCTTCCCCGAGTCCAGGCCGGTCCTCGCCTGCTGCGTCATCTCATATCCTTGTGCACGACTCACCTGGACAGATCTTACCTGTGTTTAACTACAGCTATGGTTTTACAAAAAGGAGATAACTGCCTTCTCAAGTGTCTCACAGTGTGTTATATATTGTCACCCTCCTAAAATAATGGCCTAAGTAATTTCTTTTCAGGTTTTTCAGAAAACACAAAGAACTGAAACAAATATTCAGCTGGGATATTGCCTATCCCAGCTGCCGTAAGCCGAGAGGTGGTGTACACCTGGACGGGTCACCAGCCTGTCACAGGGCTAAATATAAAAACCCAATTCTGCAACATTCTTTAAAAAATGTTTCAATCGGCGAATAATTTTTAAACCTTACAATCTAAATAAAAAATTCAATGCTCTAAAATATTTTATCACTTTATTGAAAGATGTTAAATTAATGGGGAAAAAATGAGGAATAAAACCAGTGAAGTCTGAATTAACACATACACAATAAATGTAAACACCAAATGTTGATTCAAATCAAAGCCTTTGATTTTTAAAAATGTGTAAAACATCAGTGGAAATATTAAAACAGATCAGTGATGATGATGATGATGACGACTGTGTTGGTCTTCCCTGACTCGTCTTCCTTACGTACTTCATCATGATGGGCGTCCTGACGCTGTACACCTCCTACAAAGAGAAGAACATCTTCCTGGTGGCCATGCAGAAGGATCAAGCTGGGATGGACCCAGACCACATCTGGCAGCTGTCCTCCTCCCTCAAACGGTCAGTGAGAGTGTACGGGAATCGAACCAGTAGGGCTGCAACGATTCATCGATGTAATCGATGACGTCGACTACAAAAATTTGTCGACGTACAATTTCAGCGTCGAAGCGTCGTGTTTTTGTTT
>JAVDPK010002122.1:146789-161677 GCA_034780415.1 Cichlasoma orientale
TTTTATATTATGCTAATATATAAAAATAGCTACAAATTCTGTACTTTTACTTTCTTACTTTGAGTACATTTCAGAGCCTGTATATTTTTACTTTTACTTGAGTGAAGAAGTTGAACCACTACTTTTACCAAAGTATTTTTTTAACACAAGTACTTGTACTTCTACTTAAGTACAGAATGTCTACCTTTGCCACCTCTGCATGTCAGTGGTGGGCGGAGCCTTGTGAAAAGGGTCACACGGGTGGGAAACGAGGAGCTGATGACGGCTGAGGGTTTGAAAATAAAAACATGACATTTTCAGTCTGCAGGTTAAAAAAAACTTCTTGAAATGGTTTTTTTTTTGTTTTTTTTGTCTGCCATTTTTACTCTGTGACGTTAGAAGCAGTTTAAATGTCAGCCTCATCAGCATGTGTCTGTGGGTGGCTGCTGACTTACAACAGGAAGTGGACAGAATGTTAATCAGACCTTTATTTTGAAAGTTTTTTTTTATTCTCAGAGCCTTATTCTGTAAAACGACCTTATGAAAAATATTAAAGTTGGATCTTGTTACAGAACCATCTGGATGTTGGACTGTGTTTGTTTCTAAGAGTTTCACCTTGAGTTCAGCTCAGTCAGCGCCCACAGGTTCACCTGCACAGGTTCACCTGCCGCTGAGTCACAAACCAAAAGATGTTCGTCTCTGAGGAACTTGTGGAGTTCATTCCTCTCTGGCTGTTAAGTCGGTTTTAAATCAAAATTTGCTTTAACAAATACAAACCCAGTTCTGCATGAACAGGGTCACCTGATCACCCTACACCTGCGCCTCAGCAGCCTCGGTCTGAGTGTAGCTTTGGTATGTATTGGGGGGAGGTGGGTCTTGTCCTTATTTTCTTCCCACATGAAGTTTGTTGTTGCAGTACTGCAGCACAACCAGCAGATGGAGCGCTCAAACTGCCGTTAGCTCCCAAAGGGACCATCGAGCTCTCCTTCAGTGTAAAAGACCTCCAAAGAGTTTTCATCAGCATTCAGAGAAGGTTATAAATTTATTTGTGAGTTACTACCTGTTGAGCAGTGGAAGGACCAATTGTAAAGTGCTTGGAGGAATGGATGGTTGACAGTAAAACGTGCTTCAGATAAGAATGATTTACATTTAAAAACTTAATTTTTTTCTTTAGCATCTGTTTTGTTTCCTTTAGTTGTAGACTCGCCCATTTAAATGTGACTAACCTGAATCAGTTTAACAAATGAAACTTGAATAAATCAGATTTTTGGTGGAGATGTGTCAGAAAATAAAGATCTCACAGGTGATTCTGCAGCCACAAACCTGTTCGCTGAGTGTACCTTTGGACGCTTACGCTGAAGCATCATCCAACAAAGCTTTCAGTCTTCACTGTGATGTGAGACCAACCGAACCCAAAAAACAAAGCTCCTTAAAAGGGTTCATGACCTCCATCTGATCTGTCCAAACACCATCTGCGTGTGAACGTAGCTGAGAGTGGGTCTGCCGTCACAATCCAACTTTGGCTTCAACAACAACAAACTTGTTCCAAAAAGAATTTATACAGCAGTCATCTTTCTAACTAAAGACCATCTGGTACTAAGAGGTGTTTAAGATGAGGCCTGATCATCCAGTTTGATGAGAGGGTTATAAATTAGCTGAGACTCCACCCAAAAACCAACGCTGAGACTGCAGTCCAGGATCAATGCAGCAGAAACCTGAAGTCTTTCAAATGTGGAGACAAAATTACTGTGCTTGTGTGTCTGTATTTGAAAGTTTTTGTTTCTGCTGCAGGGAGGTCAAACTGACAACACAGAAACTTCCAGAGCTTCTTTGCTTCATTTTTAACACAAGTTTTAAACTTTAAACCCAAAACACCCTGTGAGGTTAAAGTTATGTTTCCTTCTCTTCCTCAGAATGAAGGGTGGGGTCACTGGGCAGGGGTGGGGTTAGTGCTTGGGGGCGGAGCCATGAGTGCTCCTGCTGGCTGGCAGTGAGGCGGGGATCAGATGTGCGTGACGGAGGTGTGTGTGTGCCAGAGTGCTGCTGTCTCTCGGCCATGGCCTGTCTGATGGCCGCCTGGTCTGTCCACAACCCCACCGTCACCAACTCCATCATCATGGTGAGTACAAGGACTGAGATTTAGACTGGTCACGTACTGGGTTCCAGCACTAAGATAAGGTGTGAGACTTCTGTATCTCCTGTAATCAGATTTCTGTATAAATACACCTGTGTGTTGTGTTGTTAGCTGAACCACAGCAGAGCCATCTCTGTGAGATACTGGGATGTTTTTTAAAGGAGCTCACAGAACTCCGGCTCCAGGTCAGCTCCTCGGGGAGGAAGAGGCGAGTCGTCATGCTCCTGAAGATATGAGCAGATCTTCATAGTTTGTCCTCATGGTGCTAAAAATGCTCTGTGTTTTCAACATGAATCAGATGCATCGTGTTTATTCTCGAATAATCCTCGTTTCCATGTTCACACACTGATGGGACACTGTGTTATGTAGTGCTGGGGTGGCAGGTGTTTAGTACCTTGGATGGGGATTTTATCTTTAATGCTGTGTGCACCTGTCCAGATGGAAATGTTTCTCAGTGTGGTCTCCAGTAAATGACGAACACTGGAATGAGGTGACGGAGTGGAAGTCAGCGGAAAATCAGAGAATTCTTTTGGAGATAAATACTAAAACAAACATGCTGAAAATAGGTTGAAATTTCAGTGAATAATTTTAATCACGCACAGACCTCCGGCCTCCATAAACCTGCACTGGGGCAAAGACTGTATATAACAGATGGCAGTAGCCACACTGAGATCATTCACTCCTTTCACATTTTAAACCCTCAGCTTTACAATTTCACTGTGCAACACCATACACCTGTCAGTCAAAGAGGCCACACCCCTAATAATGCAAACTTTAATCCAGTTTAAACAGGTGAGTTATAAAAGCACCCCACCCCCCCGTACAGCTGTTATGAAGGGGAAATTAGCTAAAGAGACCAAAGCAGTTTCTGTATCAGGCAGTTTGAAACATGTTTGTTTCTGCTGGAAAGTTTTAAGCTGGGGACTGACTCACTGTGGCGCCGCTGCTGGACGTCAGAGGAACTGCGGTTGTGATCAGGACGTCCTTGTGGTCCATCCCAATTTCTGCAAATGGCTGCGATGATATGACAAAACAGTTCGGGGCTGGGGCAATCAAATTTCAGATGGGGCGATGCCTCCTGTAGCCACGCCCCCAACTGGTTTTATGGTGGACATATGCTGACGAGTTTGGATAGTTTAGATGTGCTCACCGTGGTAATTGTTACAATGAGTGGACCGATGCTGGGAGGATAGAAGGCGAAGAGTAGAGCCTTAGTCACACATACTGGGGAAGTACTTAACATATGTAAGTACATTTACTTAATACTATACTTGAGTGTAAATTTCATTTATTATCATCTACCACCTTTACCTGACAGATTAAGCTATTTTATGAAGGCACTTGCACAAACCATATAAAACTTTTAACAAAAGTTTGTCACAGTTCTAAAATGCACCTGAAAAGCAGAACATGTTTTTCTAATTGTTCAGAGCAGCTGTGACGACATTTCTCACTATTTTAACAATTTTTACACATCAATCGATTAAAAATCATCGTAATCAGCACATTATACTTACGTACTTTTACCTCACATTTTCAATGCAGCAATTTTATTTGTACCAGTACTTTACTGGGGGGGTCCTCGAGTATGTTTACTGCCGTCACTGCTGCACGCTGTACACAAAAAGACCCCATGGAGACATCAACTCCAGTTTTCTCCTGAAAACCTGATAATCAGGCATTTGTTTAACGAGATGTCTCAGGATGGAAAACTTTTCTACCTGCTGCAACTTTCTAAAGTTAGGGAAATATACTGATTGTATAGTTAAAAATATAGTAATTCATGGATTTTCCATATGTTATGTGTGTTACAGTGCACGCATACGCTGCTTGAATTTTTACAAAAAGTGTCACTTCCAGACATAAAAATAGTCAGAACATAAGAAATTGAATGAAACCCTGTTTATGCAGCAGCAATTAGTCGACCAACATAAAATTTATTTTGTCATTTTTTAAAGCAAGAAATTCCACATATTTGCTCTCTACAAATAATTTCCCCCTTCATAACAGTGGTTATGGATTCAAGTTTGCATTATTAGGGGCGTGGCCTCTTTGATTGAGAGGCGGATGGCGGCACAGACGGCTGTGGCTGCTAGCTGTCTGCTAGGCTTCACCTCAGCAAACTGGAGCCCCTGAACTGGACCTCTGGGCCGTGTTTGTGCTGTTGGAGCATTTTTATTTTTTTAAGCCTGTCATGTCCGGCAGATTTTGCAAGCAGAATTATGATCTGAATGCACTGCATACAAAAAACACACAATACTTGGAAAAACAAATTTGTGTGGAAAAAACAAAACAAAAGCAAAGCATGGCTACACAAACCAACAATTTTGTTGTGTTTGCGTGAGTAAGAGTGAATGTCTGCCATGAAATGTACTTACTAATGGGGGCAGAAAGCCGCAGCGCCGCCCTCCAGAAGCAGATAGAAAAAGACCCAGGAGACCCGGGCCGCCCGCAGCCCATCAAGAGCATTGATGGCCCGTGGCCACACATTCCAACGACAACTGCACACCCACCCCAGGACAAGGAAGTATTTTTGATTTAATTATCTGACCAATAATATGGCTGCTGTGCGCTTCATTGGACTAACAGACCGTCCAAGAGGGCGGAGCTCCAGTTTGCTGAGTGAGATTTGAGGATTTATTTGGACGTTACTGATCAGCAGGTATCTGTGTGATTCTAGCTAGCTGATAACTTAGCACTCATTTAAATCCCGTCTCTTTCTGAAAACAAAAACCAACATGGTGGCATCCACAACTCAAATACTGAAGATTCATCATACAGAGTGCAGAAACCGCTGATGTCACGGAGGCTACGCTGATCTTCTATATTCAGTCTGTGAAGACGCTAAAATAATTTCCTGGATTGTAACTTAGATCTTGGTCCTGATGGTAAATAAATCGATGATGATGGTAACCATGGTGACCATGGTGATGGTTTTGCTGAATCACAGCAGCAGTCTGCTCCGTGTTCTGCCGCTCGGCTTAAATCCTGTCCTCAGCCTGTTTTTCCGCTCTCCGCTGACCAACAGTTACCTCCAGCTTGGAGGAAGATTAGTGCCTCATATGGGGATAGGTCACTCACGCAGCCATCCTTCAGGAACAACAGCTGATGGCTAATCTGACAACATCCACGTCTGTGTCCAGGCCTGCAGACAGCCTCAGTCATCTTCAGGAAAACAAGTCTACTCTGATTTTTCTCTAACAGATGCACGAATACGTAAAACCCACATGACAAAGACTTAGCCCCGCAGGGTTTCACTCTGATAGCAGAATCACAACCAGTGGGCCCCTCAGTCATTGTTTTAGAGGCACAACAGAGGTTTAAAACAACATGATGTCAGTTCACTCTCATACTATACTTTATGGTACTTTATATACCATACTTTATGGTACTTTATTGTACCGTTAGGGGTACAACGGCATGTAATTGGGTGGTATCCTCTCAGGTACTGCTGTTGTACCCCTATGTTTGCACCTTATACAGAGACCAGTCTTAAAGATATGGAGACTTTTTAAATTTCTTAATTAATGGTACAGTGGAATTCAAAAAGGTTTGAAATTGGGTACCATGGTAAGTAGTGACTTATGTTTATATTACTTTATACACTTGGACCCAGATTTTCTTCATCTTACTGACCACTCAAAGGTTTATTTATTTCACACCTGCACCTATGGCAGGTTACATTCATTAACCTGCTGGGACCCATCATGCATGTCTCGGGGCTGCTGGAGGAAACCCACCTGCCCTGGTGAATTTTATCTTTTCAGCTCCTGTTCAGCCAACAGATGCTTCGGGGTGGTTTATGTTGTAAACACTGCACAGTGTTGTTGCCCTTTGCTCTTCAATCAGTTGCTTCAACAAGAAACTTTGGGGGAGAAAAACAAAACAGGAAAAAAAAGCCATGAAATACACCATCCATCACAATCCACTAGAGTAAACGGTTTATCTGGCTCATTGTTTAGTTCTTTTATTGTCTCATTGTGATTCAGCCTGAGCTTAGGGCGTGGACTATAGAAATATGTGAGAGGATCGTGTAGATGAGAACCTGTGATAAATCTTGTGAAAAGGATCAGCTTTGGGAAGGAGTGTTACTGGGATCTGTTACCTTTTAACATCCACCAAGTTGCTGTGGAACAACTTAGGGTTAGGTTTTATTTTAGCCACACTCTAAACAAGCATAATTTTAGATAGTGGAAGACGTTACTTTTGTACTTCTGTTAGATAATTTCAAGTGTATTTGCAAAATTCTATAGATGTGACCACAACTCAAGATAGGTTGCAAGTCACCTGTAGATAATAAGAGCATAAGGATGAACGGAGTATGCAGTGCTGTGAAAGCGCACTGGTAAACCTATGTCAGCACTGAGAAGTCCCTGAAAGTGTCTCATTGTTTGGGTGTTTGTAACCACCAGTTAAAAATTGGGTTAGTAAAAAACTACTTGGCTGGTGGATGGATGGCTGTAGATGGATGGATGGACAGAGGATGGATGGAGATTTGTTGGATGTCAAGAGTTTAAAAGACTCAAAGTATCATCATTGGTTAACTGAGCTGGTGTCTTCCTGTGCTGTTCCAACAGGGAATGATCAAACTTCATGTAGTTCTGTTTAGTAGCCATCTTTTGGTGGATGGCCTGATTGTTTTCTTTGTTGTGCTGATGAAAACGTGAGTATGAAGGACTTTTATTGTGTAAACAGAACTGAAGCAGGTCTTCTTGTACATATTCTCAGACTAACTGTGGTTGTTTTAAACACTCATTCCCTTTAATCTCACCTACAGAACACCAACGGGCCCCCGGACCTGATGTTGGATCCCCGGACGGTGTGTGTTTGTATGGATGAGGTGGTCAGCAGGCGGCCGGCGGGCAGCCAGCAGACACCACTTCTGCAGGGACACCTGAAGAAGGTGGACAACAATCTGACGGAAGCCCAGAGGTTCTCCTCGTTACCTCGCAGACCAGCGGTCAACATTGAGTTCAAGGACGTCTCCTACTTGGTCAGAGAGGGACCCTGGTGGAGGAAGAAAGGTACGGAACCATAATCGATGTGAATGTTTAGGTTTAGGATGGTAACTTTGAACCCAACTATAAATCTGGAACTGAGACTGCGGAGGGTCAACTGAAGCTTGGACTTCTTGGATGGTCTGTTAGTACAATGAAACTCCACATTATTGGTCAGATAATTGCATTAAAATTATCCAAAAGGCTCCAAAAGCACAAACACAGCATTTTCTCACTGGCAAAGTGGACGTTACTTTCTCTTCATGCTGAACAATAAACTTGGTCTCTTTCTTTTTCTTGTCACAAAGCGAGTGTAACAAGAACTCCACTTTTCTTTTTAAACTCTGCTTTTCTGAATCTTAAAAATTTAGTGGAGTGTTCATACAAAAAAGGACGACAGTGATTTTAAAAATAAAATCCACAAAGAATAAAATCAGCAAGGTCTTTCTACGTATTATGCAGTGAAGTTATCACCACAAAAATCAGTGCCCTGTCATCAAGCAAAGCAATATACTAACTTTATGCTTTGAGTGCAAAAATACTCTAATACTGGACAAACGCACAGTCACTGTGAATTAAATTCCAGGAAACACCTGAGGCGTAAATAATCCAGAGCACAAAGCACTATGTTACATCATCCAAATCTGATATTAACCCTTTGAAGTGTAAATCATCTGTGATGACCCCAGCACTGTGTTTCAGAGGAAAGAAAAAAGAACTAAAATATATATATGTGTGTGTGTGTGTGTGTGTGTGTGTGTGTGAGAGAGAGCGAGAGAGAGGGAGAGGTCATAGGGTCATCAGTGATGACTTACCCCTCATGTGATTAAATTCACGCATATATTTATTGAATTTTTCAGATTCACTGTTAAGGTTCGGTTTAGCCTCGTCAAGCAGCAGTTTGCTGTGTGTGAGTTTGGCTGCTGTGTGTTTGTGTGCATGGTGGATTATCAGGCTGTAATCTGTTAATCTCAGTCGGGGTCTCCGTCTGTAAATAGCTGCAGGTCAGATTAGAAGAAGCTCCGTTACTCGCTGCCTGAAAATAAAGACCAAACTAGAAGAAAACAAGAGAACAAAGAGTGATGTTGATGCTGCTCTCATCTGAGCTGCAAATGCTTTTTCACAGCACACGTGTGCCAGCAGGTCCATTTATCAGTGAATCCCTTCCCATAATGCACTGAGTGTTTCTTCTTCACTCACCTCTTTTCACTCTGTTTATACCCCACTCTGCATTTAATCATTAGTTATTATTAATCTCTGTCTCTCTTCCACAATGTGTCTTTTGTCCTCTCTCTCTCCCCTCACCCCCAACTGGTCACAGTAGATGGCTGCCCCTCCCTGAGCCTGGTTCTGTTGGAGGTTTCTTCCTGTTAAAAGGGAGTTTTTCCTTCCCACTGCTGCCAAGTGCTGCTCATAGGGGGCCGTCTGATTGTTGGGTTGTTCTCTGTATTATTGTAGGGTCTTTACCTTACAATATGAAGCGCCTCGAGGTGACTGTTTGTTGTGACTTGGTGCAATATAAATAAAATTTAATTGAATTTGTTAACTAAAAACATAGATTCTTATTCCACACTCTGGCTAGTTTATGTGGAGGAGCAGCGGCCGATTTACCGGTTAAGCTATGCCCCCCCCCCCCCCCTCACCTATGATCACGAGCTTTGGGTAGTGACCAAAAGAACTAGATCACAGATACAAGAGGTGGAAATGAGCGTCCTCCGAAGGGTGGCTGGCCTCTCCCTTAGAGATAAGGTGAGGAGTGCTGTAATTTGGGAGGGGCTCAAAGTAGAGCCGCTGCTCCTCCACACCAAAAGGAGTCAGTTGAGGTGGTTTGGGCATCTGACTAGGATGCCTCCTGGGTGAGGTATTCCGGGCATGTCCTGGCTGAAGAGATTATATCTCTTGGCTAGCCTGGGAATCCCTCTGTGTTCCCTGGATAAACTGGAGGAGGTGGCTGGGGAGAGGCAGGTTTGGGTTTCTCTACTTAGGCTGCTGCCCCTACCAAAATCTTGTATACCAAACCAGACAGCGTTGACCAACCAGGAAATAGAAGGCGGTGTCTGTAACCCAACAGAAAGTTGGATTTTGGCTACACTGAAAACACCACGAGATGCTTGTTGCCGGACAGCACGAACAGAAGTTCCAGTGATGGTTTCTTGTTCAGCCTATTAATAATTGTACTGTCAGGACCTTTAACCTCTGACATGCTAACCGAGGCCTGTGGGGTCTGAGATGGAGCTGTGGTTTCTTGATCTTGATGCCATGATGTTGTGTTTGAAGAAATTCTTGGTCAACACAGTCTTTATAGAATAACATAAGGTTTATTATAAAAAGACAATGTCAAAATACAGACGCTCAAGACATGTGGGTCAGAAAGAAAGCCAATGATCTTCTGCACACCGAACAAAGAAACTGCAGCCTTATAGGCTTTAACATCTGGTACACACGTGGTCACACATAGACTGGTTTCTGCCAGTTTTTGGAGGTTCTCAGAGAATCCTCAGTTTTACAACTTTCCTTATTTGGTGAAGATAAACGGGGCAGATGAGTCAGTTAATCAGTATATTTGATTAGCAGCACCTGGCTGCTACAGTAGCGGCTTCCATAAATAGTAAGTGCTTCTATATATGGAAGCAGTAAGGCTGTTCTTAGTTTTGGACTGAACAGTAGGTCATCTGCTGATCGGTGTTGAGCAGGAAAGGGAACATGGTTGTTCTGTAAAGCTCTGGCCTGCTGGGACCTTTGGCTGAGTTCCACTGAACGACTGATAGCTGTTGTTTTCGCCCCTCTGATTTTCTCTCTGAGCTGCTGTTTTGTGTCTGTAATCTGAGGCTATCGGAGTCTTTAACAGATCGGGTTTCCTCGGAGACAGCAGTTGAACTCTTTGTTCAGATTAGAAAAGCTGAGTTTCACTGAGAACATTTCACACCTGCTCAGGTATGATTACAGGCGGGAACACGACGCCGCCTCGGGCCGCACGAAAACAGTGTGCTGACCGAAGGGTATGTTTCTGTTGCTGTCTTCAATATGGTAACAGATGTTTTCACCAACATTCCGACACGTAACTTTTTATTCAATCCTTAAAGAGTTCATGTTGGCCTCTTTGTGATTGATGGTTACCCACAATGCCTTTCAGCCCAGCAGAAGCTTTTAGTGTGTGATTTCATGTTATTAAATGCTGAAAAGGTGACACAGGAAAGCGCACATGAAGACGTGAGCAGTTGATGTAACAGGTCATGTATTAGACACTGACACTGTGGGTTTTCCTCAAGTGCTTATCTGTCAGCTGACAGACTGAACTCTGACGCTAATGAGGTTACAGCAGTTCATCTGAGTCATTACAAAATGAGCTGCTGCTCTTCATCAGAGACAGATGTCTCTCAGGTTTTACCTGACAGACGTCACTGAGGGAGAAGACCTCCTGTCTCAGCAGCACGCACAGACGGCTGTTTTTATTCACAGCAGCTCCGGCTCATCAGCAGGAAACTGTGCAGAAATGATTGAAAGTTACAATAATCCACAGTATTTTCTTCATTCACTCTTGACACTCAGAACAGATAAGAGCTGGAAAAACACGTTGGCAACCCGATCTCTCCACAGAACATCTAGTCAAACCGATAATACAGTTACACCTTAAATGAACCTTGATTTCATTTGCGTCTGTCTTAAGGAAGATTAAACAATTAAATTTTTATTTGCATCTCAGAATAAATGTGACATTTTAACACTTAAAAATACACGTGAGGCTTCTGAGAGACATGCTTCTAATTTTTGACTCAAACCTGCTTTAAAATGGAGCTCTTCGTTTCTGCTCCCGTCACGGTAAAAGTAGAACTCATGCCGTCAGGACTGTTTCTGCTGACTTTTAACTGGGTCTGTCCACGCATCCATTGACCTAACTGCTGTCCTAAGCTTTCCCAGCTGTCACGGGGCGAGAGGCGGGGTACACCCTGAACAGGTCACCAATCCATTACAGACGGACGTTAAGTGTGACGACACAAAACACCTGTCGAAGAGCTCCTCACTGACTCCCCAGTGATTTGAGAACAGTTAAAAAGTCTTAATAATGACTTTTAATGGCTCCCTGGCAGCTGTGTCTCTGACCTGTTAGCTCAGTGTGAGCTGAACTGGATGAGATTACGACCAGCACGTCACTCCAGGCACATTTCGCATGCCATGTTCCCACATTTGAAACAGTAAAATGACGAGCAAAAAGATCAGCTGTGGTGCTAAAGTCAGTGTCGGAGTGTGTTCCATGAAACACGTATAGTGCAGTGTGTGTGCAGTGTGTGTGCGGTGTGTGCGCGGTGTGTATCGCCGCGGTGGAGGGTACTGTCGGTCAGAGAGATTAAATCTGATTCTCTCCGATTAAATCTGATAATCTCATTAAAGAGCGTCCAGCCTCCATCAGCAAATAAACACCGCAACAGTTACTGCAGGCCACCTTCATCGTCATCCTGCTGCTCGTCATCCTTTTCGGTTTCTGTGGCAACACCATTTCTATAATTAATATAATGATTTTTCCCATTTCTTTGCTTGTTCAGTGTGTGCACAAACAAATCAGACACATGGTTCCTCTTTCACCTAAAGCATTGTTTCACAGACGTCAGGGCAGCGTTCATGAACATTATGACTTTATGCCACGTGCTCATCGTTTCACAGCCTTTTACACACTTTCTCAAAGGACGCTTGTGTTTAGTGTACTGCTGTTTATTTTGTCTTAGTGAGTATGAGTGCCTCTTTGCTTTGAAACTCAAATTATGAAATGTTTTTGTCACAATTATATCAAATCACTGTCATTAGAAATCTAAGACAGTCAGATGCTGAGTTCTGCTCTGTGAAAGACTGAAAGGGCAAAAATATTAACAGCAAGCCACTGAACATGTTTTTATGACTACTATAGGATTTTTTTTTAGGGAACGTAAATGTTTAATTTTAAATAATTAATTTAGGATGTTTATTGATGGTTGGTTAGATTGTGGATATGTGACGCTGCTTTGAGCCGCCATAAACGAGACTCCTGCTGAAAGCCTCGGAGACTCAGAGGGATGTGAGCACACAGGGAGCGGCTGCAGAGCTGCTGGAGACCCTCAGAGCCGATTCTGTGGTGGAGATCACTGCATGGTCCGAGAACCGTCTGCGGCTCATCACTGCATCCACACAGGAAGCTCAGACTCTACCACGCAAAGAACACACAGAGGAACAAGATCCAGAAACACCTCCACCTCCTCTCAGCTCGTTTCAGATGGACTGAGGCCGAGTGGCAACTGTGTATGCTCTGCAACATCTGCTGCCATCCAGACAGACTGTTTCAGAGAAGCTCTTTCTTATTCCAGCAGGTGATGAACAAACCACACCTGAATCCAGAGCATCACCCACTGAAAACATCTGGAGCTTCATGACACCAGACACCACGAAGCATTTAAGAAAAACTGCAATCTCCGTGTTCTGTTTGCATTTTTACACACTGTCACAACCTCTTTAAAAGTGTCTCGTACAAATGAAATAACCAGTGCAGAGCAGTTAAAGTCTCAGGGTTCAGCGCAGCAGCTCGTGTTTGTGTGAATCTCAGCAGATTAATGAGAGGAAAAAAACCTCCAAACTGATGTGAAATCTGAGCCGTGTACTCGAGGACAAAGAGCTGCTCTCCGAGCGGCTGGGAACCTGCACACTGATTGTTTCTGTTCCGACTCAGGTTACAAAACTCTGCTCAAAGGGATCTCTGGGAAATTCACCAGCGGGGACCTGGTGGCCATCATGGGGCCCTCCGGAGCCGGAAAGTCCACCCTCATGAATATCCTGGCCGGGTACAGGTGGGTTCATCATCAGGGTGGAGAATGTGTGAATGAATGTCAGTGGTTTCTGCCTGAGAGAGTTGAGAGAGTGACATGATTTTATTAACAATAAATCTTCGTGATGAAGTTATGCCGATGACCTAGTTTGAGAATGCTTTTAAAAAACTCTCAGCTGTAGATATTTGAAAACATTTTTTTCTAATCACACTCAGTTTACGCCTCGCCATAACAGATCCTCCGTCTCCATACTGAGACAAAGAGTTTGCTTCTTTTATTTTCTCTCTGCTTTTGCGGTTCTGTCACTGTGTCAGAGTGTAAATGCAGCGCAGCAGGTTTAGGCCGTAAGACTCCACGTGCCCCCGGTGAACAATATGATCCGTGTTGCTCTGCGAGCTCTGGAGCGCATTCACAGCGTGCGTCTGTCTTCGTGTACAGGGAGACGGGGATGAAGGGCGAGATCCTGATCAATGGTCAGCCCAGAGACCTGCGCTCCTTCCGGAAGGTTTCCTGTTACATCATGCAGGACGACATGCTGCTGCCTCACCTCACTGTACAGGAGGCCATGATGGTACGTGTTCCTAAGCCTACTACAGTGTTCAGACTGCATCAGAGTGCTGAGGTCCAGATGCCTCAGACTTGAATCTTTTTGTTTCTGCAGGTTTCGGCCAACCTGAAGCTGCTGGAGAAGGTGGAGGCTCGCAGAGACATGGTGAGCTCTGATCCCTCATAGCTCCTGGTCTCTCCCTGATCTCAGAGTCAAAACAGCCGAGCTGAACTCAGGTCTCTATTTGTTCAGGTCCGGGACATCCTGATGGCTCTGGGTTTGCTAGACTGTGCTAAAACCAGGACGTCTCACCTGTCGGGGGGCCAAAGGAAGAGACTGGCCATTGCTCTGGAGCTCATCAACAATCCTCCGGTCATGTTTTTCGATGAACCCACGAGGTGAGGAAATCGACTCAGCAAAAATGTTTGTTTTACTCTTTTTTTTTTTTTTTTTGGTGACCCAGAAAGTTAGACTTGAGCTTCTTTTAGCTGTCGGACCCTGACACGGGCCAGTTTCCTCAGGGTTTTTCAGAGTTCAATTCGATTCAGTTTTACTTATAAAGCACCAAATCATAACAGAAACTCATTATTCCTACTGTTTAGGATGGGGCAGACTATCCCACACTCCTTTTAAAAAGGATTACCATGATAACCGTATGTCATTTTTTCCTCTACATGCAAAGATATTATCCGAAATAATGCATGCAAACATAAATCATAAACAATATTTAAGTTTTATGGTTTCTTGGAGTGGGCACAGAGTGGAGCAGGAGACTGACAGATTGATAGATGTTGAGTGAGAAGTTTGGTCCTTCGTTGGGCTCAGAGTAGAGCTGCTGCTCCTCGACCTCCTGGGCAACTCATAGGTGAGGTGTTTGGTGCATGCCTAGCAAGAAGGAGGCCCTGAGCAGACCCAGGACACGCTGGAGAGATTCTGTCTCTCTGCTGGTCTGAAAACATCTCAGTGTTCATCCAGACAAGTGGTGGAAGCTGGAGGGAAAGGATATGAACCCAGATATCAGACCTCGCCACTGCCACAGCAGCCTCAGTCATGGTGGTCTGTTCTCAGCCTTTAAAAAAACACACAGCAGCACCAGCGTGGCTCAGTGTTTGAGCAGGCGACCACATATGCCGCGTGGCGGTGCGGGCAGCGCAGGTTCGAGTCCTGACCTGTCGCCATTTACCGGGTGTCTTCCCCCGTCTCTCTCGTCCCACTTTCCTGTCTCTCTCCACTGCGATCTGTCAGATAAAGCTGAAAAGGCCAAAATAAAAAACACACACATGGACCAAACATGACAACAAAAATAAGAACGACAATAACTGCTAATAAACCAACAACTTTATTATTTAATGTCCAAGAGACCACCCCACGCGGGTCGCTACCGCACCTAACCTGAGCTGATGTGTCGCTGCAGGTTTAAATCTTTGCATTAAAGCAACTTT
>JAVDPK010002122.1:214378-226420 GCA_034780415.1 Cichlasoma orientale
TCTAAAATAGGCAATAAATAACGTTTTATCTGTGAATATGGGTAATAAAGCCTGTAAGTTACTGCAAAGCATCGTGTTATAGCGACTAGTCACTATCATGTCGACTTCGACTTTAAAAAATCTGAAGTCGTGCAACCCCTAGTGTACAGTCACACCTCATTTCTCTGCAGGAAACCTGTTTACCTGGAGGTGAAGTGAAGAGAGCAATGATGAAAAGAAAAGCCTGCAGCGCTGAGGCAACAAAAGAAGGAGAAACTTAAATATGAGAATCCAGAAAAGGGGCAGCTTTCCAAAGTGTTTCCACCATAGTGACACCTATTAAAAATAAATTTCAAAAAGCAATGGCTGGGCTGAATAATGGGGCTCCTGAATAATGTGTCCCCTCCTTCCTCACTGTGGTTCAAGATATAAAAAGTTTTGTGATCAAAGCTGATATGGAAAAAGACAACTGGCTACAAGAAAAATAAGATAACAGGTGGACGACAAGGAGCAGATGTGTGGATACGCTCTTGTTCTCTTAGCTGTGAGGAGTTTCAGTTCCCACCAGCTCCACCGAGGACGCCATCACCTTCATCCTCCAACTGATAAGCCACTTAGAACAACCTACCGGATGTTCTCATTAATAAAATGATGGACCCGTCGAGGATGCATTCAGAGATGAGATGAAACATCTGTCCATGTGATGTTTAGCCAACATACAGTACCAGTCAAAAGTGTGGACACGCTCAGTGTTTTAAAACAGCCGGAAGGAAAAGTGAATGGCAGTACTGTTAACAGCTGAGTGTGCTAGGTCTTCCTGTTGGAATCCATCCTGTGTTTACAGTCAGATAGCGAACCAGTGAGCTCAGAGCTGAAAGTCACAGACACAGGACGGGAGTGTGAAGGTTAATATTCTGTTTTTGAACATATATATTGAAGTTAAACTGTGGCACTTTGGTGAATGCAGATATTTTTTTTCCCCTTTCCACTCTTTCAAACAGGAAGAGAACGAGGGACACAGAACACTTCAAGTTTTCATCACAGGATAATGGGGTTTACAAGAAGTTATCAAAAATAGCATCTGCTTTAGATGCACAAGAAAATCATCTTGAAGGGGAAATCGGGTAAGGTTGATTTTCTTGGACCCTTTCCTGAAACTTCCCAACTCCCCTTTGTATTTTCAAAAATAGTAACAGTAGGCAGTCTTAAACATGAGTATCAGGTTAATAAGCTCAGCCTTCTGCTGTGGTTGTCAGCTGAGGTTAGAAGGTGCAGCATCAGACCGATTCTCAGTAAGATGTAAAGATTTGATCTAAGACTCTGGTTTGATCAATATAAATACTTTTCAAAAAGGAATTATAGGTTTGGGTTATGTTTAATATTTATTGTCTGTATTTTATTCTAAGCATCTACTCACAGAAATCTTGGTCTCTGCTGTTTAACAGATTTATGTGCTATCTCGCTCCAGCTCCTCGCTGAAATATATATCTTATCCTTTTAGAGCCTTTTTCTTCTGGACTCATTTGTTAAGAATGGATTTGGTGAGCATGTAGCTGCAGAATTCTTTCTGACTGTACAACCAGCAGATCTGCGAGATGTTTGATTGAAACATAAAGAAAATGTGATTTCTGCACTCGGTTCATTCCTGTACAAACAGGATCATGAAAAACTCTACACAGGTTTCATATTTCACTCTTGGTGCCTACTTTGAAGCTGGAGCTTTCAAGTATGTATATTTTCTAATTATTATGCTATATATTTCTATTATTAGTGCCAACGTCTCGCTGATTGTGGTTATCTGTGTGAACAGAAGCTTACATGAACCCATGTACATGTTTCTGTGCAGCCTGTTTGTAAATGAGCTGTATGGTAGCACAGCGCTGTTTCCATTCCTCCTCATTCAGATCCTCTCTGATGTTCACACTGTTTCTGCTCCTCTCTGCTTCCTGCAGATTTTCTGTGTGTACACTTATGGGAGTATAGAGTTTAGTAACCTAGCTGTCATGTCTTATGACAGATATCTCGCCATCTGCTGTCCTCTTCAGTATCACACGCGTATGACTTCTAGAAAGATTGTCATGTTTATTGCTCTAACATGGTTGTGCCCTTTTCTTGCAGTCAGTGTTTTGATTTCTCTGAGCGTTCCTCTGCAGCTGTGCGGGAACATCATTAACAAAGTGTACTGTGACAACTACTCCATTGTTAAACTGGCCTGTTCAGACATCACAGTCAACAACATCTATGGAATAGTTTACACTTTCACATTAGTTCTTCTTGTAATTCTAATTCTTTGTTCTTACATGAGGATCCTTAAAGTGTGTTTTTCTGGATCCAAACAGACCCGACAGAAAGCCGTCAGCACCTGCACGCCTCACCTCGCTTCTCTGCTCAACTTCTCCTGCGGTGCCTTCTTTGAAATTATACAAAACAGATTTGATATGAGACACGTCCCAAACATGTTGCGTATTTTTTTATCATTATATTGGCTCACGTGCCAGCCCCTCTTCAGTCCCATAATCTACGGACTGAATCTGACCAAAATCCGAATCGTGTGTAAAAGTGTCATTGGTAAAATGCGTCTTTTTACACTTTGTCACAACTGAACTTTTACCGTGTAATATGCAGTTATAATTATGATTGTGCTTTAAATATCTTTGTGATGCAAGTCTGTAGAAGATTAAATGCCTGTTCATGTTGGAATTGAGATCGATCCATTAATTGATTGATTGATTGATTAATTTTCCTGATGTTTTTCTGACTTGAACTCAGTGTGTGTGTGTGCGTCTGTGTGTGTGTTACAGGTTATGCTGCTTGTGAAGACGTCTGAGAAACAATTTGATTGGTTTGAGCTGCTAGTGCTAATATTTGATGTACTTCTTCAAAATTTATCCTGAAACAAAATGGATTTCAAAATTTTCACTATTAGAAATCTTTCTTAAAAATAATATGCATGTACATTCTAAAAATATTAAACGGCTTTAAAATGATTTAATAAATGAAACAAAGAATTGTCAAAAGTAGTATTTTTTTTTAATTTTAGTTTTAGAGCCTGTTAATGTGTCTCAAAAGCAGAAGTCATGTCGGCCTGAAAGAAGAATAGAATATTTCTTTTTTTCAGCTGTTTGTTGCTTATTGCAATAGTGTTTGATGCAATAGCTTTTTCTCAGCTGGAAAAGGGTGCAGTGCCCACTCCGGCTCAGGTGTGAGTTGCTGCCTCAGGTGGGGGAGTTTAAGTATCTTGGGGTCTTGTTCACAAGTCACGGAAGAAGTGAAGCTGTCAATTTACTGGTCAATCTACATCCCTGCCCTCACCTATGGTCACGAGCTTGGGGTAGTGACCAAAAGAATGAGATTACAAATACAAGCGGGAGAAATGAGCTTCCTCCGAAGGCTGTCTGGCCTCTCCCTTAGAGACAGGGTGAGGAACGCAGCCATTTGAGAGGGGCTCAGAGTAGAGCTGCTGCTCCTCCATATCTAATGGAGCCAGTTGAGGTGGTTCGGGCATCTGATTAGGATGCCTCCTGGGTGCCTCTTTGGTGAGGTGTTCCAGGCATGTCCTACTGGGAGGAGGCCCCGGGGCAGACCCACGACACGCTGTTGAGATTATATCTTTTGACCGGCCTGGGAACGCCTTGGGGTCCCCCCGGATTAGCTGGTGGAGGTGGCTGGGGAGGGGGAGGTCTGGGCTTCTCTGCTTAGGCTGCTGCCCCTGCGACCCAGCCCCAGATAAGCAGAAGAAAATGGATGGATGGATGGAAATTTCAAAAGCACTAAGTCTGCCTAAACTCAACTAAAATTTCATTTTTTGTAGTCAGGTTGTTGTGTTTATGGTATAGCTGCATACACCTAGTGTTTATGCCAGATTCTTTTGTCTTTTACATTTAATACATTTAAATTAGTTTACAGTTAATGGTCCTTTGTCACCTCACTGTCAGTAATTTTCTCTCAAGTTCATTTAAAAGACTTATTGTATTTTATAATGCGTACTTGTCCAAAGTGAGTGGCATTCACTTTGTTGTCACCAGCAAAACAGGAAGTGAGAAAACATCAAAAACAGAAAATGTTGCTGTTATTGTGGACAGTGGTGAGTTCATGTGGGAGAGACAGCTTATCTCATGTGGTGTTTACAATAATTTAAAAATCTGCTGCAGCTGCCTTCTTCTGTAATTACCACTCTGCTGTGTTGCCCAACCCACAACATCTGTTTGGTTACACATCATGAGAGTCCAGAGAAGCTTATCCAGACAAGATGTGTTAAAAAAAAAAATCTGTTTACTAGGCACACCTGAAGAACAAGTTCAGTACAGGGCTAAGAGTCAGAATTTTCTTCAATATTGTGTTTTACCTTCACTTCCCGGTAGGAAATGCTCGAGGCACCCAGGAGGCATCCTTGTCAGATACCCGAACCACCTCAACTGGCTCCTTTCAATGTGGAGGCGTAGCGGCTCTACTCTGAGCTCCTCTCAAATAACTACACTCTTCCCCCTACGTCTAAGGGAGAGGCCTTCAGTTCAATTTCATTTATATAGCACCAAATCACAACAAGCAGTCACCTCAAGGTGCTTTATTCTGTAAAGGAAAAATCCTACAGTAACTACAGAGAACCCCAAGAACAAAACTCCCAAACACAAGCCTGAAGATGGAAGCCTCAACATTGAAGTTTACCAGAAGCTCACACACACAGACCAATACCTACTCTTTGACTTCCACCACCCACTGGAACACAAACTTGGGGTGATCGGGACCCTGCAACACCGGGCAGAAAAAATTTCCTCTAAGGCAGAAGGGAAACAAAAGGAGCACACGCAGGTGAAGAAAGTCCTTAAAACATTTGATTATCCCAACTGGGCTTTCATCAAATGAGCCAAGAAGCAGAGGAAAGAAGGTCAGATGCAAACTAGGGAGAATAAGAATGACAAGCGGAACAACATTGTCATCCCTTATGTGGCAGGCTTGTCAGAGAAACTCTGAAGAGTCTGAAGAAGTCTGAAGAAGGGCATTGTGGCCCGAAACGTTACCATTTGAAGGTCATTTTGGATTAAATCTTTGTCCCAGGAGTGCTCTGGTGTGCGGACTTTCTTCCTTTCTTCTATTGTAACCGTTTTGTTCCTGCACCCTTTACTATTGGATGCGCGTGTTCGGCCTGCAGAAAAACGTATCCATCCCAAGGACAAAACACAAGATAAGAGACATAGTATATGCTGTCTAGTGCAGTGAAGAGTGCTTGGACCTCTACACTGGAGAAAACAAACAGCCACTTCACAAACGAATGGCATGGCAGGCGTGAAATGTCTCATTCACATTTAAAGAGACCGCACCAAAACAAGTTGCTCTAAGACGCGCCTCAGAACAGGGTAAACAAGGGGTCTGTGGAGCTACAATAACGAGAAATTCAGACCAAAGAATTGCAGTTCTACTTTATATAGACCACAAGTGAATGATTTACATATGAAATGGAAGAATTTAAAAGCACGATATATCCCTTTTAAGTCCAGTTTTCAGCATGAGGACAATAATAGTACAGCGACACAAACGTAAACAATAGAGGGAGGAGAGAGATGCGCGCTTTCTAGCTGGAAATACAGGCACTATTTTGAGTTTGTGTCAGCTAAAGATGACACTATCAATGTCCATTGTGCACTCTGTGCTGGCGACAAAGTGCTATCTAGATTCAAAAACACTATGTAAAATTTTTGGAGTTGTAGCACGGCACAGTCAAACTTACAGTTTAAGTCCCACCAGGTGGTGCGAAGCAGAGAGCTGTGACTAATGCAGGACGGCCCCTGGCACCAGTGGGGTAGAGTTGAAGAAGTTGGTTGGACAGTATGTAATAGAGAAAATGCTGCCCTTAAACATGGTTAACTCGCCCTCGTTTCATTGTTGTTATTTTTATTTTGAGGTGGTGGGGGTGTTGCCAGTGTTGTGCCAAAAAGTGATGGTCTGCCATAAAGTGATTCCAATGTTTCTGTGTGCTTTTAATGTGTAATGTCTTTGCCTATATTGGTAAATAGAGATTTATAAAGGGCTTATATATAAAATGAAGAAATAACCTGTTTTGCAAGAATCTTTAGGAGTCTGTGTTACTGTAGCTACATTATAATCAATCCAGTGCTTTTTGGCCACTTACCTTAATATACCTACGTCTGGAGTCGGACGTTCACATATATGAACCCAAAATAGAAGCTTATATTTAAATTTTAATTATGCTAATGATTAATTATGCTTTAATCAACTCCATACTGTTCAACAATGATGGCAAAAAAAATAAAATATTTATGGTAAGGTCAAACTATTTTTTTGGGGGGGGGGGGGGGTCTCCCTTTAAAAAACCAAAAAAACCAAAAAAATCATGTATTATCTTACCTTTATTTGAAGATGAAACCCATGTGCCTATCCTTTTCAGCACTGCTGCTGGAACAGCACTGCCTCGTATCAGTGCGGCACGCTACTTTCTGCCTCACTCTGTATTTTCACTGTGCATTTATGACCGATCACAAAGAATAAACATGTCACACATTCATTCAATATATCAGACAGACTGTAGCGCATCAGCATGTGTAGCACATGTATAATCAAACATGTATTTTGGCGATATAAAGAGAGACAGCAATGGGCATGCGCCAACCGCCTGCTCCATTTATTGTATGTGCCACAGCGCCACCAGAGGTGAGCCACAGCACTGCACTGGCTCACCCCGCATTTCTTCCATGTGTTTGAACAGGCAGTGCATCAATTCCACGATTTTGAACATTACAGTGTTGAAATAATTCAGAAAACAGTTTTATAGAACAGTCATGTGGTCAAATGCATTTTCTCTTATCATTGTTAGTATTTTGCTTGTCATGATGACAGGACGTCACTGGGTCCGGCTCAGTCTGAGCCATGTCCAGAGCCCGAGCAGCAAGAGGATCCGGTTCTGTCCCGGCCCCCTGAGCTGCCTCGTTGCTGCCGCTGGCACTGCGGTCGGCCCCCTGAACTGTTTGGACTCTTGTGCTCCCTAGTGTTTCGTTTTGTTCTGTTTGGTGCGGAAAAGCTAATTCATACATTTATTACTTCTAGGCTGGACTGTTATAAATTATTACTATCAGACTCTCCTAAAAGCTCCCTGAAAAGCCTTCAGCTGATCCAAAATGCTGCAACTTGAGTACTGACAGGGACTAGAAAGAGAGAGCAGATTTCTCCCATATTGGCTTCTCTTTTTTTCTGTAATTATTGTATGCTCTTTACCTTATAATATAAAACTCCTTGACGTGACTGTTGCGATTTGGTGCTATACAAATGTGAATTGGTCATTGGTCAATTGCATAGGAATTATTTTTTATGTACTCTGCAAATTCACTGCAAAAACAGAAAATATTTTCAATTCAGTTCAGTTTTGTTCATATACTGCCAAATCACAACAGTCGCCTTAAGGTGCATTATATTGTAAGACCCTAAAATTATTCAGAGAAAGTACTGGAACACAGTATGTACACAGAAATGGAAAGGTTATCCAGAGCAGCTTTGTGTGGTTTCCATGTTCAGTGCATTTGCTTGTTTGGGTAGCTTTTCAACAGTGACAGCAAGTCTGACACAGCATCCTCATGTCTTTAGGCAAGACCAGTAGACCTCACCAGTGTAGAAGAACGCCTCACCTTGAAGGTCACTGTAGTCATTTTTGATCAAACTGTGTCCGTGTAAGCCTTCTCTGTCTCCTTTTCTTCCAGTAGGTTTGTGGGAGGCGGGTGCTGCAGAGCTGAGCTGATCTGTTTTCATCAACTCAAGACCTCGAGGGGCCCATCTGAGGCAATTGTACCCATTGCAAGAATATTTTGTAGGATCACATTATTTACTGGCTGCTGAGTCTTCAAACAGACAGGTATGTCTTGACAGGTGATATAATAGCTGACTTCTCAGTACAGTTCATCAAGCTGCAACAACTGCATCAGAAAATAACTAATTCCATTATGAATAAACTCCTTGCGGCTGGTCCTGTGAAGTGCTTCTGAACTTCCTTGTGTCCTTCCTTGAACTACCAACTATTAAGTGTCTGTTGTTGCTGGACATAATAGGCCCCTGTTGAACTTGTGAGAACATTCAGTATCACAGTATGAGAAGAAAGTAAATATATCATTAGGATAGTTTTCTGTGGCTTGTGTTAAGGACAGTCCTTAGTCTGTCAGATTTTGCATCTGTAAGGACAATAAAAAACTTCAGTTAGGACTTAATGCACTATGCATGGTGTCTGATTTTCTGTGTTTGACCAAAAGTGTCCAAATGTTTGACTGTCACTGCATATGGCAGCTAGGAACTGACGAGAACATTGTAATTTGAAAAGACTGCATAATGATATGTGGTTTTAGGCTACTTTTATGAACAAAGAACCATCCATCCATCCATGTATCCATCCATGGGGACCCCAAGGCGTTCCCATGCCAGCCGAAAGATATAATCTCATATAACGTCTAAGGGGAGGCCAGCCACCCTTCGGAAGAAGTTCATTTCTGCCACTTGTTCTTTTGGTCACTACCCAAAGCTCGTGACCATAAGTAAGGTTAGGGACATAGATTGACCGGTAAACAGACAGCTTCGCTTTCATGCTCAGCGCCCTCTTTACAACAACAGAGTGATGCAGTGTCCACATCACTGCAGACGCAGCACAATCTGTCTGTCACTCTCCCGCTGCCTTCTCTTGTCACTCATGAACAAGAACCCGAGATGCCTAAACGCCTCCACCTGGTGCAGCAACTCATCCCTGAGGTGGAGTGGGCACGCCACCCTTTTCCGGCTGAGGACCACAACCTCAGACTTAGAAGTGCTAGTTCTCATGCCAGCTGCTTCACACACAGCTGCTAACCATTCCACTGAGCGCTATAGGCCACCACCTGATGAAGCCAACAGGACAACATCATCAATCTTGGTGGTGAGTTAGATCAGTAACAGGAGACTGGTTCCAGAGCCCAGGCCATGCATTGATGTGAGCCCGACCATATCTTCCCGATATCTCTCTGGTGGGGAAGGTGCTCTTTCCCCACCAGAGTGATGAAGTTCCATATCCCGATAGCCCGAGATTGGTCTGCCAGGACCTCCTCCCTTGGCCACCACCCAACACACATTGCACCCAACCCCTACAACACCTCCTGTGGGTGGTGGGCCTATGGGAAGATGGGCCATGTCTCCTCCTCAGGCTGCACCCGCCCTGGCTCCATGGGCTAATGCCCGGCCACCAGACGCTCTCACTCGAGCTCCCTCCCTAGGCCTGGCTCCAGGGGATAGAAACCCTATCCCAGGCAGGGTAAACAGTTCCCTTAATGTGTCTTCCATAGGGGTCATTTGAATCACTCTTTGTCTGGCCCCTCACCAACGACCAATTTGCCATGGGAGACCCTACTAGGGGGCAAAGCCCTCGGACAACATAGCTCCTGGGATCACTGGGACACACAATACACTCCACCACTATAAGGTGGTGAGGCAAATTGGAGATGGCTGAGCAGAAGACCCATGATGATTTAAGATTGAGTGACCCATTAATAAAAGCAGGGTTTTCACAGTTTTTGGGTATGGTATGGTGTGTTTGGAAGTGTTGTCAGGAGAAAAGATCTTCTCACTAAAGATATCATGGCAGCATGGCTTAGCTTTCCAAATCTGCATCTGAACAAATTGCAAGACTTCTGGAACAATGGCGTTTGAGACCAAAGTGGAGATGTTTGTCCATGATGCAGAGTGCCATATTTGAAGGAAAGAGCAGTTGAGGGCTGATGATTTGGACACCTTGCACTCAAATAATGGACCATGAACTCCTCTGTATATCAAAGTATTCTAGCCCTTTCATGCATAGTGGTTACTACAGTGGACAGCTGTTCAAAGCTGTTCTCTTCTATATGCCTGTGATTTGTTGTTATAGTTTCATATCAGTTAACACAGTGGATGCTTGGACATATGGACATATTTGTAACTCCATGAAAAATAGGTTCATAAACAAAATTTTTATTGCATTTTTTCGAGCCTAAAGAGAAATAAAAACATTCAGAAAAAAATAATCATGACTGAGGTTCTCATAATTCATGCATGAAAGGGATATATAGTCAAATCTCTCACACATCTAACTTGGACCAAACTGGGTCAACAACAGGATGATGATCATAAGCACAGCAGTAAATCTCCCACAGAATGGCTGAAAAAGAAAGAATCAAGGTGCTGCAACAGCCCAAGTCCAGACCTATACCTTATTATAATGCTGTGGTAAGACCGTCAGACAGCTGTGCATGAATGAATGCCGCAAACATCAATGAACTGAAGCAATGCTGTGAATAAGAGTGGACCAGTATTCCTCCACAATGATGTGTGAGACTGAGAAAGTCACACAGGAAGCCTTCAAGTTATTGCTGCTAGAAGGAGATGTTTTTCTATTATTGGGAAAAGAAATTATGGAACTGATGACATATGTAGGCCTCACATGCTAGCACATACTGTGGATGTGATATGTACTCTTTACATCTCGAATAATATGTGATAAGTGCATAAAAATTGATTAATAGCTGCTTACAAAATGACAATCTGAAAATATTGCATTCCAACAGCAATTTGAATTTCATAGTGGAAAGAGGAGAAAAACATGTAATTTGTTTCTGTTTTTAGGCCAAAAGGATGGAAGAATAACCTCTAATAGCTACTAAAGCCAGAGTAACTACAGTTAAGATAACAAACTATTACTTCCAGCAATACTTTATTAAAATAAATTCATTAAACACTGAATTTTACAAAATCAGAGTATTTTAAGGAGCAAGAGAAATTAAAAAGTTTTTAACTTTTCAGTATATTTCTCATACATGGGTCAGGCCTAAACCAAGACTAAAAAAAAATAATCAGTGAAAATCTCCCTTTAAACAAACAAAAAGTTTACATCTATAACATGAGCAACCATGTAATTATTTACCGACTTGGACATCAATTACGTGCTTTATGTTACAAAAGAGTACAAAAATAGTGTTTAAAACAAGAAATACACATTAAAAGTGTAAAATTGTAAAAGCTAGAATTTTACTAAAACTAATATTTGTTTCAGATTCAGTCTGTTCAATAAAGGCTTCAAATGCAGTTGACATGGGACCAAATAATCAAAGGAATTAAACCATGAAAAAAAAAATTAGAAAACTAGGATAAATAAAGATAAATGAAAATAATTCAGACATGGTTTTATTTTCTAAAATGATTTTAGATACCAACAGCATGAGCAGGCAGCCCATATACATAAGTCTTTGCTGCAGGGGTCCGGGTTTCATTGCCCCTTACTCTCTCCCTATTTCCTGTCTACTACTTCTCTGTCCTAAGATTCAACATCAAGCATTTACATTTTACCAAACATTAAACTTTTACATATGATTCTGATTTTGGTCAGATTCAGTCCATAGAGTACAGGATTAAAGAGCGGTGGGCATATGAGCCAATATAATGATAAAAAAATACGCAGCATATTTGGGACGTGTCTCATGTTGAATCTACTTTGTGCAATTTCAAAGAAGGAACCACACGAATAGTTGAGCAGAGAAGCGAGGTGAGGTGTGCAGGTACTGACAGCTTTCTGTCGGGTCTGTTTGGATCCAGAAAAACACACTTTAAGGATCCTCATGTAGGTGTAAAAAATCAAAGAGACAAAGCATATTGTTGTGAGAGAGGTGGAAATAAGTCCATAGATGTTGTTGACTGTGGTGTCAGAACAGGCCAGTTTAACAATGGAGTAGTTGTCACAGTACACTTTGTTAATGATGTCCCCACACAGCTGCAGAGGAGCACTCAGAGAAATCAGAAGTATTATACCAAGAAATGGAAATAACCAAGTTAAAACAATAAGCAGGGATACCTTGCTGGGGTTCATACGTGTGTGATATTGAAGAGGACAACAGATGGCAAGATATCTGTCATAAGACATGATGGCTAAGTTAGTCAACTCTACAGTTCCATATGCGTGCAAACAGAAAATCTGCAGGAAACACAGAGGAGCAGAAACAGTGTGAACATCAGAGAGGATCTGAATCAGGAGGAATGGAAACAGCCCTGTGCTACCATACAGCTCATTTACAAACA
>JAVDPK010002125.1:26603-41589 GCA_034780415.1 Cichlasoma orientale
CACACACACACACACGCACGCACGCACGCACGCACGCACGCACGCACGCACGCACGCACGCACGCACGCACACACACGCACGCACGCACACACACACAAAATCAGAGTTAAACAGCAGGGGCTGGACACTCTGATGCTATAAACAACATTTTACACAAACATATAGAAGCAATAATTCTCTTGCTCACCTCGCTTTGGAGCTCAGAGACAGTTTTAGCAAACTGGGTCTCGGGTGTTTCTGGTAGCTGAGAGTAAAAACTCTGAGCAAGATTTCTCTTCACGTTCTCCTTGTATTTGTTCTGGAAGAGATGGACCCAGTTAAGGTCAAATTAACTCAAATCACAATCCTACAATTCACTGAAGAGCTAAAAAGGCCACACACTGGGAAACATGTTTAAAAATGTACAACTCTATAACTGAATGATGCTACCCTGAAGCTATGTTTACATGTGCACAACTATGTGAACCACGTCTCAGTATGATAGCGGATCGGTCTACTTCCCGATTATATTCCGATGTAGAGATTTTACAGACATTTACAACATTTGAACACATACACAGTCTACAGCTGCTCGCCAACCAACCAACCAACCAACCAACCGACCAACCAACCAGCCAACCAACCGACCGACCAATCGACCAGTACAGAAAAGCCCACAGGTTTTCAGATACCCACAGATATTGTTAACCTTGTCCAGAAGGTGGTTGAAGGAATGATAGACTGAGGTTGTTTCTGTCAGTCAAACAAGTCTACCAGCAATGAAAAGCTAAGCAGCAAAATCTTACAAGCATCGCCACTTTTTCATTCTTCAATATGATAATTTACATGTTAGAGCATTGTTAATGGAGTATTCACAGATGCATATAGCAGGAATCTTAGTGAAATCCATATTTTTATTAGCCATGTAAACAGCTTAGTGGAAACACTGTCCTTTTATCTATATCCTAAAAAAAGAACCGGAAAACAAATCTGCCTTCCCATCTTTCCTTGGTTACAGATCAGATATTGTTAATAACTCCTCTCCAATGCGCATTATGAACAGCCTGCGATGCTGCTTTGATCCTGTTTCTGATGCTAATCTGGCCTCTGATGAGCGTCTAAGGTAGAAACATCAGAGAGCGGTGGATAATCTGGGTAGTGATTATTTATAAGTAATCAAACAGCATTCTTACTGCAGCGCTCTCTGCATTTGACTTATTTTGGGGATGCATCAGCTCTCAGAGTTCCTCCTGCATGGAGCACTCTCATGTTTATTAAGTCTCTCTCCAAAATGTCAGAGAAACAAAGTAAGAGTCAGTACATTCAGCTGAATCTCACCAAAATGTGGATGACGGTTTAAAACTGGGGCGGTGTTTCTGATACCAGTGAACAGGCTCACCATGATGTTAAATCTGCACCAGGTAGCTATAGCAACAGCACAGATGTGTCATGCTTCCATCCATTATCAATAAACTCGTGCATTCATCTTTTTTCTTACTAAAAAGTGCACGTTCAAGTGTGGATGAATGAGCTTCTTACGCTCTACAGTGAGTATTTGTGTCAGCAGGAGGACGTACATTAGACTGAGTCATACTGAGTCACACTGAGTCACACTAAACTACAGTGTGTGTGTTCATGGTGACAGGAAACGGGTCAGCCGGTGCAACAGTACGCGAGGCTCGGTTTGTGGCAGGGATGCATAGATTCATTTACGTTGTGATTTATTTTGCTCTCTTTGTTAGGAAAACAAAGAAATCCTCTTTATTAAAAATAAATGACCCGTTTTAAAGTCTTTTGTGAACATTCGTCCGGCCCACAGTGGACGTGACACAACAGCTGTCAGTCATACTCGTCACTGACATTGGTCAGTGTCGTCTTCCAGCCAAATTACACCAGCTGTCATCGTCTTTGGGCACCAACATGATGGCATAACTGCTGCTGAGTGGTGCACTTTGGTGCCGATCGAGTCATGCTCCTCCCAGTAATTGTAACCAGGGAGACTGCTGCGACAGCTGCAACAGAAATGTTTTCTTTCGTCTCCTGTTTTGATGACTTCAGTCATATTCCAGCGCTGAAGGAGTGATTTTTAAAAATATATATATATTTTCTGAGTTGCTGTTAAGTCTGTAGATTCTGCTCTGATCATCATCAGGTGACTGTGAGACACTGATGTGTTATTTACCTCGCTCAGCACGTCAGTCATCTCTCTGGCAAAGCTGGTTTCTTTAGTGTCGGGCAGAGCGGCGTACAGGGAGCTGGACATCTCTTTCTTCCCGCTCTCCTTGTATTTTACCTGTGGAGCCAAAACAGGAAACAAATACTTCTAGATCTAAATACTTAAGCTGCATAAATAGAAGTATTTATGCAGCTTAAAGAAGATGAAACACTGTCTGTTAATGCTGCATATTGATGCTATCGTTGTCTCTGTTTTTACTTTCTGCCAGTTTAGCTTAAATGTCTCAGTGCTTCTTCTATTTATTGCTTTGTTGTATTTGACACTTTGTTTCTAGCATCCCGCCTCTGTCCTCATGTTTGCCACAGTGACTTATTTGTCTTTTAGTTACTTCCTGTCAGGTTAGTTGTTTGTACTTCATGCCTCTGTGGATAACCCGTGATGTCTTTATTGGACTGTCCATCCGCATGCTTCCCTCCTGCATCTATGTGCTTCTTAATGTTTGTGTCTCTTATTGTAACTCTGGGCTTTTACAAAATAACTTCATGTCTCCATTTGGGTTCTGTGAACATCACCTGACATTAAATTGTGATTCATCCTGCAGCCAGATACAACAACTCTGTAGTCTCAGAAACACGAGAAACCAGCACGTTACCTCACTGAGCAGCTCTGCAGCTTCTTTGGCATGCTGTGTCTCCATGGTGTGAGGCAGGAGGGAGTACAGGCAGGTGTTCACCTCTTTCTTACCGGCCTCCTTGTATTTGGTCTGCAATTAGAAATGAACCCTCTGCATCAGCGGTGGTTTTTTTGCAGCCTCCAGTTACTACCTTACCCCACATGGACGCAATCTTTGCCGATCATTTGCTACAAACTTTGTTACATTGAAACAACAGCTTGTTATGCCTCAGTCTGCTCCTTAGCTGCTGTTTTCATTACCTTCAGTTACAGTTTGCTGTATATGGATTTTGTTGGGGTTGCAATAAGCCAACACTGCCAGAAGCAGGGGGACTTAAAGCTACACTGAGCAATAAAATAATAACTTATTCTTAACAACAAACAACAGGCAAAACATTTCCAGCCTTTGCTGTTGGTGTGCATACCTCACTCTGCAGCTCAGACAGCTGTTTGGCCAGCTGTGTCTCTGTGGTCTCTGAGAGCTGATGGTACAAACTGCTCTGAATCTTCTGCTTCACACCTTCTTTATACTTCACCTGCAGGAGACGGGGAAGAATCACACGTTCATATTACGCTGCAGGAAAAGACAGAATCTGCATTTAGATCTTCTTGTTTTATATGAACAGTTGAACAAACTGAGCTGTGGCTCAGAGATTTGCCTCCACGCTTGAGGATGGAAAGACTCCACAGCAGCAAAAGTTGCCACAACAATAACTGCTAAATTAAAAAGCTGCAGTTTGTCTTTATGTTTTTAGAATTTTAGTTATGAAGCACTTTCTGATATTTATCATGAAAGGACGATATAAACAAAATTTGACTTATTTATTCAGTGCACCCTGCAGCTTTCTACTTGTTCTACTAAAGAAATTACCGTGTGTATTCTGCATCCTCATTTATCTCAGCTGACTTTCCTCTTCCTGCAAATCCAGTGGCTGCAGAGAGAAACCCATTAAAGCAGGATTAAAGTACCTCACTCTGCAGCTCCGACACCTCTTTAGCACGCTGAGTGTCGATGGTCTCGGGCAGCAGGGAGTACAGGCTGATGTTCAGCTCCTTCTTCCCGTCCTCTTTATACTTCACCTGGAAAAAATGATTTTGTTGTTCATCTGCAGCTTCTGCATGTAAAACAGTTCCTGTTTGTTCCTTCTGTTCCTTCACCTCACTGAGCAGCTCAGAGACTTCTTTAGCGCGGGCCGTCTCCAACGTCTCAGGCAGGAGGTGGAACAGGCTGGAGGAAAGACTCTGCTTCAGGCCGGCTTTGTACTTCAGCTAAACACAAACAGGATCACACACACACACACACACACACACACAGCATCGAACTATGAGAAGAGTCAATGATGCCAGGAAGCATATTTCACATGGTGTTCCACAGGGTTCAGTACTGCATCCACTCCAAATTTGTCAGCAGCAGCATGCTGTAACTTTTTTTAACCCAACAACAGAAACTACTCAGATGAGCTAACATAAATAAAGTACTGGTAACTATTTAGAATCAAATGAAGAGAAAAATGACCGAGCGGATGTTGCAGCTTTGAAAAGAGACAAACTTCTAAGTGGATTCAAAACTCTGGGAAAACTTGATCACGTTGCCTTTTAGACTTCAGAGATTTTTTAATTTTAGAATTAAGAACTAAAGACACGCCCACACCCTACAGACTGATCAGTTACAAAGTATCCATGTGCTAAAGCACAGCCTGTGTTATCACATATTCAGAACTGGATCAAAATCAAGATCATTCTGGATTTAAGACCTGAAACGAGTGACGGAGGCCAAACGATTACCATAAAAATGGTCAGTATGGTTATTTCCTCATAGATATCTTCACATTTAGACTTTGTTTTGGACCCTTCATCCTTCAGGTGGAGGTTATGTCCATGTCTGTCTGCTGAATTACAGTTCAATTCTGTCTAATTAAAACAAACAGAAAAACGAATTAATCCAACTTTTAAGGAACCTTCCAGTCTCTTTCTTCTTATTGGGAGATTTTTTTTTATTGTATTTTATTTGAACTCATAATCTGTTTTATTGTATCTGCCTGCTGTAAATGCATTTATCTGTATGTAACAGAAAGATGTGAATGCATAACAATATTAAGCACTCTGTGTTACACAACCTGTACGACAGACACAATGAAAACGAGGTTTATTGTATTGTGCTCACAGCAGCAGTTTTACCTCACTCTGCAGATCAGAGGCTTCTTTGGCGCGCAGCGACTCCCGAGTCTGCGGCAGGGCGGAAAACAGAGAGCTCGACACGTCTTTCTTTCCCTTTTTGTACCTCATCTGAAATCAGGTTCATAATAATATTAATACTTTGTTTTTATAAGAGGTCAATGAAAAGCACATAACAGCAAACAGTGGATTTTCATAACTAAAGTAACTGTTTAAAACTCAGTGGGCGGGTCCAGTTTCATGTCAAATTTACAGAAATAATAAAGTTTCAATGGTCACAAAATCAATAAAGCAGCCTTTTCCTGCATTATTAACTGACTTAATAACTGCATTATTAACTGTGCCAAAACCAAAATATTAAAATATAATATTATAATGATGTTATAATAAAAGCAGAGGCTGTTTTCAGGTTTGGGGCTGCTTCATCCAGCAGCTCAGTTGGAAGCATGTTTGCATGAAGACGTGTTCCTCACCTCGCTCTGCAGCTCTGCAACACTTTTAGCAAACTGCATGTGGGCGGTGTCAGGGAGCTGACTGTAGACGCTGTTAGGAAGACTCTTCATCGCGCTCTCTTTGTATTTAACCTGATAAAAGACACAACATCAAAAACAGGAAGAGCTGCTTCCTTCTGCTGGATGATAAAGGCGTCACATGTAGCAGATATAGAGGACGCTGTCACGGTTTGTGTTAAACGAACGCACATTCACGCCCTCACACATCGATACTGTCAGCGAGCCGGGCCTCGTGAACTCTTTGATCCCTGCTGATAACCAACAAACATCAGAAACGATGACCCGACTGCAGCTTTTATCCCGAGGACACGATGGTGTCACTGTTCCAGCCTCCTCACCTGCTTCTCCTCCATAAATCTGACCTGCAGCTGCCATAGTGAAGGTTTTCATGGCTCGTGCTTTAACATCAGGCTCTTTGTAAATAAATGCAGGTTATTATTATGGTTAAAACACAGCGTGACTGATTAAAAACAGGTCGTATGTGTTCATTTTTCTGTAACTGTCGGCCGCTTTACAGTTTTAATGCTTTGCTGCTGTTTCTGTGTCTTTGTTCATGAATGTTAAATTATTACTAAAAGGCGGAGTTTGTTTTCCTCCATCTTTTTCTGCAGGTACGTTTAACTGCAGCACGTCCTGATCTGTGGCTCCCGAAATTCCTCTTTCTGTGTTTCTGAATAATCAACAATAAATAATAAATAAGCTTTTTTCTCTTTCAGGCTTCCAGTCTGATTACTTTATTATTTAAAGCATCCTGACATCACCTCTGATTTCTGACTCTGTACTGAACTGCAAATAATTCAGTTCTTCTTAAATAAATGACCTGTTCATTCACACCTCCATGGTTTTATTCTTGGACTACTACTACTACTACTACTACTACTACTACTACTACTAATACTACTGCTACTACTACTAATACTACTGCTACTACTTCTTTGTGTAATCCTTCTTTCTCTTATACCGGGCCTTGGTGCAGCCCCTCAGCTCATCCTCTGAGTGAAACAAGCTGTTTTAGCTCCTCCCCCTTTAAGCTGCCACTCGTAAACAGAGCATTTGAACAGCAGGTAGGCGGGACCTCTGTGCTCACACGTGACTCTATCAGGGATAACTGTTCTCTATGACATCACACAGAGCTAAGAGAGGAAAAAACTGTGTGAAACTGAGTTTTCAGAGCAGGCTGAACTTTGACCTTAACAGCATTTATATGAAAGAAAACATAATAAAGTCCACTTGAGCAGATCGAGCTGAGATTCTGAAGATGTTTTGGAGCAGCAAATGTTGCTGTTTTATTCATCAGAAGCTGCAGTGATGTGCACATGCACTCACTCACTCACTCACTCACTCACTCACTCACTCACTCACTCACTCACTCACTCACTCACTCAGGCTGCATTAAAACACAGTTTTTATTCACATTTGACTGTTTTTGGTTTTTCTTCAGTCTTGTGAAAAATAACTAAGATCATAATTAGAGTTTGTTAAAAGAAGAAGAAGAAGCTGAACTTCAGTGGACGGATCAACAATAATTCCAATAAATGTATTTCAGAACATCACAAACCTCCAAGTCAGAGATTTTTTAGATACATTAATAATTCCATGTATGACGTGTCAGCTCATCCACCTCGCTCTCTAAAATGAACATGCTATTATAAATCAGGGCCCTGGAGCAGAGGTCATTCATCCTGACCCTCCTTACCTCGCTCAGCATGTCGGTCACCTCTCTGGCGAAGCTGCTTTCCAAAGTGTCGGGCAGAGTGGAGTAGAGCGAAGTGGACAGCTGCTTCTTCCCGCCCTCTTTGTATTTAATCTGGTTAAATTCACATCCAGAAACACAATAATCTTCAGGCAGATGCTTTTTAGACGGCACTTGGATTTATTATAGGAACAAACGCTGTTCTCACCTCGCTGAGCAGCTCTGCGGCTTCTTTAGCGTGTTGAGTCTGCAGAGTTTCAGGCAGCAGCGAATACAGGCAGGTGTTCACCTCCTTCTGTCCAGCTTCTTTATATTTAACCTGCAGATATCAAAAACGATTAAATATGAACTGTTATCGAACCTTTTCCTGTTTAAGGTTTCTTATGGGAAACTAAAATTACTGTTGCACTCCTTAGGAAGTGCAGCGACGCAGGAAGTCACAATAAAAAAAGAGAAAGAGACATGGAGGAAAAATTGGGAACAAATGAAAGATTTAATGCTTCTCTGGTCCATCCCTTTAACTACTAATTAGACTAATTGCTGAGTGGCACCAGCTGCACAGGAGGGCGGTACACAGCAGAACTCCAGCAGGCCCTGACAGCTCCGCAACAGCACTGATCGATACCCGAGACTCATCCCATCAGGACCACCATCCTTCCACCATCAGACCACCAAACCTGCAGGAAAGGCCACGGCACTGGCCAAGCCTGCAAACTCCCCAGATCACAGCTGGACTGAACATCTGCTGGATGCATCAGAATAGCCTGATCCACGGAGCTCACAGCACATGTGACCCACTGCCAACGTCCCAGTGTCAGACACCCCCAGAGATCCCATCGTCACGCTCCAACGGGTCAGAACTGTTAGAGCTGCATGAATCCCAAATGTCGCCCATATTTACAGTTTGCTTTGGCTCTTGACTTTGGACTCAGGGTGGCTGCCTCAGCTCAGCCACAGGTCATGGGTCAAATATCCAGTATGTTGTGGCATTTGGGCCACACGTTACTCAGATTCGCCCCAAATGTGTCGGCGTGTCCTCTGAATTACTGCAACAAACCATAAAACCTCTAACAGATCTAATCCGAGTGTTTTCAGTGACTCCGCCTCTGCTGAGCACTTCACTGCTTTTTGATGAAAGCTTGAAACGAGTGATGCTTCAGGGAGCTAAAGCAGCTCTGCAGCCCTGTTCACTCTCACTGCAGCGGTATATTTAGCACCACCCTCTTCATTTTTTAATGAACATTCGACTTCCTGCTGCGGCACCGCTGACGCTGCTGCACGCTCACTGGGACTTCTGGAGAAACTAGTAGAAGAACTGATTCTTTCCAGCTTTGATTCGCTCCGGACTCAGCGCTCACATTCTTTCCCAGAACTAAACCGGAATGATCCAGATGTAAGGAGCCGAACTGAAAGCAGGACTCGGGAATGGAGCAGGTTTGATGACCTGACCAAAGTGAACCCGTCAGTCGCTCATTTGGAGGTCAAATATCTGACAAACTGATCAAAGTTTCTTTTTCCAGTGTCTGAAGAAAGACGTGTTTAACTGTGGAACATCCAAACGTGTTTGTTAGCAACATTGTAACGAGTAAATGTGTCACCGTGTGCCGTTTACCTCACTCTGCAGCTCAGACAGCTGTTTGGCCAGCTGTGTCTCTGTGGTCTCTGAGAGCTGATGGTACAAACTCCTCTCATTCCTCTGCTTCAGGCCTTCTTTATACTTCACCTGCAGGAGACGAGGAGACGGGCCGATGGGCTCGACATTAAAGCTAACGAGGTGTCAATCATCACGCTGATGTTTGAAGAGCAACAAAACGATCTTTTTAATCAGCAAAGGGAACCAGCATTACTCGGACTCATAAATGATCGTGTGAACATTAGAGTACCTCGCTCTGCAGCTCTGACACCTCTTTAGCGCGCTGAGTGTCGAGGGTCTCGGGCAGCAGAGAGTACAGGCTGATGTTCAGCTCCTTCTTCCCGTCCTCTTTATACCTGACCTGTAATCACAGCACACATCAAAGATCCGCCGCAGAGAAGAGCTCCACACAAACCTGCACACGCTTCCCAAAATGATCCCAAAGTTTACTTAAATATTCAGTAAACATCTGAAAAGCACGAGCTCCGCCCACAGCTGCACTCAATCAGGTAAATCTGATTGTATGAACGTTTATGGTGGTTACTGTACCTCACTGTAAAGCTCTGAGGCCTCCCTGGCACGAGCCGTCTCCAACGTTTCCGGGAGCAGCGAGTACAGAGACGAGTCCCCGCCTTTCTGTCCCGACTCTTTGTACCGCCTCTGCACACAAAAACAGATTTTAATGCAAACTCTCAGGAACACAAACATGCAGTTAAAGGCGTTTCTGTGCTTCCAGGAAAAAGCTGCAGCTGTGGGGCAGGTTAGTGTGAAAGATCCACATGTTACTGAGGCGTCACATAAACAACATCTCACTCTCAGTGCTTCAGGTTTATTTACTGTTTATTAAAAAAATATTAGATTTAAATTTATGAGACCACCACCCAGAGGAAGGTTTATGCTCAGCTGCCTTAAACGAACAGCATTAACAGTGATTAATTTAAAGGCTCCAGCTCCATGAAGGTATGAAGCCTCAGGTCTCAGTAACAGCTGTGACCTCAGAGGTCAGACTGCAGCCGTGAACATGCAGTCAGTACTTTAGTGTCTGAGGGTGTGCACACGGGAGGACAGAAACTATGTGGCGAGCTCTAACTCTACCTGCACACGTAACAGTGAGGCGGTCTCACCTCGCTCTGCAGCTCAGCGACGGTCTTAGCAAACTGAGTCTCGGCGGTTTCCGGGAGCTGAGAGTAGAAACTCTGGGAGAGGCTCCTCCTGCCGCCCTCTCTGTACTTACTCTGAGGGAAGAGAGCACAAAACCTTCCTTCAGCTCTTTATGACCGACCTCTGCTGGTAGGAAAGTCGGGATGCTGGGAATCCGTTCATGCAGAGATTTGTTGAGATGAGTTTCACCCGTTAACGACTCTTTAAGGAAACTCGCTCTTTAGGCTCTCAGTGATATTTGTGACACGTTTCCGAACAGCTGAATCAGACGCACACAGGTTTGTGTGCAGCGTGCTGTAAATGTGCATTTGTGTGTCATACCTCGCTGTGCATCTCCGTCATCTCTCTGGCAAACTGGATCTCTGTGGTGTCGGGGAGCTGAGAGTACAGCGAGGAGGGGGCGCCTCTGACCATCGTCTTAGGGCGATAGTTCACCTGAGACAGAGCAGAGGCCGAGCTCACAGCTGACACCGGCACCGAAAACAACGAGCAAAAATCAAACGATATTTCACATCAAGAGCAAATTCGTCCAAACTCTGCCTTCCTTCCTTCCTTCCTCTCTCTCTCTCTCTCCTTCCTTCCTCTCTTCCTCATCTCCAGTAAATGTCTCAATTTCATATCTGATGAAATGTTGCTTCTTCTTCTTCTCTGTTTCTTGTGATGCACTATTTTATACGCAGAATAATGAAATAAAGGATTTTACTTCCACCCTTGGTTAAAGATGCAGGTGTGTCTCATTTTGCATTCACTGAGATCTGTGAAAGAGGATCGTGGGTACACGTGGCTTTATAAACCTGATGTAGCAAATGCATCTCCGCCTTTGTGCATACACACAGTTTTAGTGTGTGTGTGTGTGTGTGTGTGTACCTCACTCTGCAGCTGTGACACCTCCAGAGCATGCTGTATCTCTGGAGTGTCTGGGAGCTGGGAGTAGATGGAGATGGAGGCTTTCCGCTTCCCGTCTTCTTTGTACTTTTTCTGAAACAGATCCAATCAGAACAGATCAGGAAGCAGAAAAACACAAACTCGTAAATGTTCACGATTAAAAACAGCCGGGCCTCATATCTCTGCTGGTGCATGGATGTAAGTGTCAGCAGCTGTGACGCGAGCGCGTTCGAGTACCTCGCTCTGAAACTCGTGCACGGTCTTGGCGAGCTGCATCTCGCTGGTTTCAGGAAGCTGAGAGTACAAACTGCTGCTCATCTCCTTCTTCCCCTCCTCCTTGTACTTGTTCTGAGGAGCAGAGAGAGCGAGTGGTGCTCAGATATCACTTCATCCCATTCATTTCATTTTCCATCATTTTATCATCAGAACTCATGAATGGGTCCACTGGGCCTGACCTCGCTCAGGATCTCAGACAGCTCCTTAACAAACTGGGTCTCTGTGGTTTCTGGCAGCAGAGAATAAAGGGAGGAGGAGATCTCAGTCTTCACGTTTCCCTTGTATTTAATCTGAAAAACAAACATGCGTGTCAGTGCTGCTGCCTCACATAAATAAATCATCTGCTCTCTATAAATGAGTTAGAGCATGGATGCAGATGGTGTGGAGGAGCTACCTCGCTCTGCAGCTCTGAAGCCTCTCTGGCGTGCTGCGTCTCCGGAGTCTCCGGCAGGATGGAGTACAGAGAAAGGGCCGCCTCCTTCTTCCCCTCCTCCTTATACTTAGACTGAAACATTTCAGCACAATGAGCAGACAGCTGGATCAGAGACAGTCATCACAAGGAGCATCTTGGACCTCAGAGATGAGGAAATGGTCCCCACCACACCAAACCATGCACACGCGTTCAGACCTCTGATATCACAGCGCTGATGTTCTTGGCGTGGATGAGTTCGGCTCCGGGAACAAACAGACTCTGTCCCTTCATCTTCTCGAAGTCCTCCTTATATCTGACCTGCAGGGAGGAGACGTGAGCACGTTTCTGAGCTGAACTTCTCCTGAACCTCAGCTGCATCCCCACGAGGAACGCTGCGCTGTGATTTTTCCTTCCAGGCTTACACAAAATTCAGGCTGTCACTTTTTCTTGTATCTGCTGCTTCTAATTAGCATCAGAGGGCTGAAATACATTAACTGCATTATGTAAGGTACACCGGGGATAACGACAGCACAGCCGACCTCATTACACGAACTCCAGGTGAAGCACCGCTGCTACACTATCTCCTGATTGGCTCCCGCCTGACTCAAGCCTGCTCTCTCCTGTTTGGCAGAGGGTTTTAGCAGCAGGTGGGCGGAGCTTCTGCGTTCCCAGAACTGTGTGGGTTCTCCAGAAAGCTCCTGAATACTCGGTTGGCTGTATCGGGAGTTTGGTGGGACTTCATCGTTGTTGCATACTTAAACACTTCCTTGAATCCCAGCAGAGCTACTTTTCCATATTCATGGTTCAATAATGCATAAAAATCTCAGTCTCAGTCTCAGGATCGTTCTGCTGCCGTTGTCTCCTTCTCGCCCACCAATAAAACAAATCAGTTTCTTTCATTTCTCCCAGTTAACGAGCTCAGACTGTTCAACAATAGTTCAACATATATTTTCACAGCGTGCAGTTTGTTTGGTCCAACGACAGACTGGCAGATTTTGTGCAGAGACCCCCGAGACAAATGGAATTAATCCACAGATGACAATCTGCCGCAGCCAATCTGTGACAGGAGATCAGTGCTGATCGGGACTGAATAGAGCTTCACGGGCTTCCAGCAGAGAACACGAGGGCAGCTTCAGACTCGACACAGACAAACAGAACTACACCCGGTCACAGACCTCCTGCTGCCATATTTTAATAAAGTGGTTCTCAAACACTCGGGGTGGCCCACGCCAACATGGCTCACTCTCCAAACCCGTAACACACATCATCACAGTGTGGTTAACGATAAAATATGATCAAAGTTCAAAGGTCAAACACCCGCTCTGCTGATGGGACGGGGAAACCCTTCGGCCTTCATCACCAGTGTGAGTCATCCCCATGAGAGTGCAGGCGAGTGACACAATCACACAAACTCCGACTCAGAGACCGGAGTCTGAATCCTGTTTGGGACCGAGTTATACGGGCTTCCTCTGGGCCTCGGTTCATTCGTTCAGGAACCACTTGGTTAGATTTGGGGTTAAAAACACTCCTACACAATGTTAAACTCTGGTTACCGCGGTTACCCAAAGTTAGCCAATGGCTGCCTGAGACTGGCTCTAAAACAGAGTCAGCCCCCATCTGGGGTGGCTGTGGCTCAGGAGGTAGAGCAGGTATCTACGGTTGGAAGGTTGGTGGTTCGATTTCCGCCTCCTTCAGTCCGTATGTTGAAGTAGTAAGATATTAAACCCCAGGTTCCCCCTGATGCGTCTGTATGAGTCAGTGTTTGCAGAGAAAAAGCTCTTTGAGTAGTTTTAGCTTCAAGATTTAGAGAATGAACCAAAAAAGATAAATCAGATTTTTTCCCCATGCAAAAGAGCGCAGAAGGTCAGCAGAGCGGTTAAAGCTCCTCAGTAACGTTTGAGGCTGCAGGAGTGAAAGCGAGGAGGATCTCATGAAGTGGGCTGACTTGCTTCCACTGTAGCTGATGACTCACTCTGTTGCAAACAGCCAAGCTGCCAAGTTTGCCTCACACCAGGGAATCAATATCTCACCTCCCACATCCAACAGCAACATTCAGCCTCATTCAGCGTTTTCCTCCAAAAGCCTGCTTTAAAAGTCAGAAAGCAGTTTTCCTCCTGTGAGCGTCTCAGTGAGCCCAATAAAGATGCTGCACTGTGGAGGGGTGTTACCAATGGCAACGCAGGATGACACACACACACACACACACACACACACACACACACACACACACACACACACGTCTGAGTCGGCAGTGCGGCTCCATCACCTGTTGTGCAGGTGGAGCCTCTCAGGGCTGATTTTTCAGGTGGAGGTGGAGGATCTCTGAGCTGCTGCTGAACTTTTACAAATGCAGATACATTTGAAAAAATCATATAAAAAACAAACTCAAATGATAATGGTGGTAAATGTTTGGCTCTCTTTGGTCAGCAGGACTCAGACTATGGTTCTGTATTACAGATAAATCATCAATAATTATGATCCTATCATGTATATGAGTCTGTACAATGACTGCTTTAGATACTTCAAGTATTTCTGATGCTGAACCAAACAAACAGCTTCTCCATAATAATCATGATGTAAGGAGAGCTCTGCAGAACTAAAGCATCTCCAGTGGCACCATTTCACCAGCAGGTGTGTGGAAATGAGCGGCCCACCTTACACTGAACATTTGTCTCATATAAAAGTAACCTGGCCATAAATTAATTATTATTACATCCCAACTTCATTTAAACCAAACGAACACGTTCACTGTGTAACCTGTGACCTCAGCGTGTTACCGCCATCGTTTCGTGCGTGTGGCTCAAAGTAAGTGCAGCGTCGTGGAGATGCAGGCGTGGCTGAAGGCAACAAGCAGGCGCAGTGACATTAAAATAACGAGCTGACACTGAACGCACTCACGTCGCTGGCGAGGAGGCTGCATCTCCTGTTAAACGCCGGGTCTGGCAGAGGAGGCTTCACATCAGAGCAGGCCTGAAAATAACGAGTTCATATGAGAATTAGACTAGAATGGACTTTCACAGCCACGAGCAACACTGATATTATATCACCAGGAGACGGGTAATTATTATTATCTGTGCATTTAAGGCTGATAGAATAACAGGAACATCAGACAAGAGGTGGCAAGTTTGAGTTATGAGTTACTGACATCCAACACAAAAACATAGAAAAGAAGCATTTGCATAATAATATGGATGCTCTGGAAACCAATTAGCAGTGCATGTCTACTTCACTGCAGACCGTTTTTTAAGAATAAGTCAGCCTTTTGCTGTTTCTGCTCAGTATCTTTTCTGTTTACATTTTAATAGCACAGCTGTGAGTGTTTTGTTATTGAGGGAAAAAAGCATTAATTTATTTGAGAAGCATTATTATTTAAATATGCTAAGTTGCAAAAAGTGACTAGCGACAAATGTA
>JAVDPK010002127.1:18832-30548 GCA_034780415.1 Cichlasoma orientale
TAAACACAAATGCTAAACTGGGAAAAACACTTTACCCTGCATGACATTAAAATGCTTACCTTTGCATGGAGATCTGGCTTACAGATGTCGTTTAAGATTTTTCGTGTTTTTAACCAAGATAGTCACATGGTTTACACATCGTTTTGTTCACATCAAAGGAGAAATGTGTCCATACATTGGCTCTTCTTTTTCTCCCTGCTGACATCGTTTACATAATTTAGTTCTAGAAATAACAGGTTAGTGTGGCCTTCCCGGGTTCAGGTCAAATTTTTTGCAACTGTGCGTTTGATTGGATGTTTTCCTAACTTGTCCCACCCTATAGCAAAATGAAATCAGTTCTGATTGGATGTCGTCCCCACCAAACAATTTCGTCTCGTTTTCATTCGCTGACGAAAGTGTCAATTAATTTAGTCATTATTTTTATCCTTTCAGGAAGTCTAAATTTCGTTATCGTCTCATTGTCATGAAGAAAAGTGACAAAAACTATGACGAAAATATTTCGTCAGTGAAATTAACACTGGACTGTGCTGTACTTGAGTATTTATTTTTCTGACAACTTTTTACTTTTACGCTCTACATTTTTGCACAAATATCTGTACTTTCTACATTTTCATTCATTTTTCGTAACTTAGGTTTAACACAGCTGAGGGAAGCTTTTATTTCACATCACTGCTCACCGTTAAAATTAAACCGATATGAACCTAAATAAAGGGAACGATGACAAATAAAAGACAACCCTACTAGTGTATATAGTGTATACTGGGGTTCACTGGGCAATTAGATTAAACATATAAGAAACATAATTTATGTATCATTTACAGCACAGTTTTTAAAGTGGCAGGCAACTTCAAATGCAACATTTCTATTTGCTGAATATGAGGCCCACTAATGTGCACTTACATGTGGATGTAACTGAAATAAGTTTTTAAAAAAAGATTTCTAATGTTAAATCGCAGTAACCATCCTTTTCTCTCAAAAATTCCTCAAAGAGTAGTTGTAAAACAGCTGACTGATCATCTGCAGAGGAGTGGTTTATGTTAAGAGTTTGTCAGGTTTCAGAATTGATCACAGTACAGAAACAGCTTTAGTAAAGGTTACTGTAGCTGCCCCTGGGATCAAAAAATAATGGAGTCTCCACAGGTGCTTTATTCTTTATTTATGCTTCAATAACTTCATTGTGCACCGTGAAAACTTAGATAAAACAAAGGGAAAAAGGGATTAATTTCACAAACTCATAATACATTACAAAGAAACATCTACTCAAATTCCAACAATTTCAAACACCACATTACACAGTGAACATACATTAAACTCAGAAACCTAAACCCTGAAACCCACTTTGTCATAAAGAAAACGCACCTCATTCATTACCCAAAGGGCGCCATTTAAAAGTGAATCTTGTCATCCGCAGGAACTGCGCATCTCCTAAAGCAAACAGTGGGAATAAGAATCTTCCACACCAATACATTAAATAAAACAAAACCCAGCAGGCAAACTTACCCAAAGTCTAATCAGCAGAAGTCAGACAAACCTGACGCCACACCACACCCGGCAAACAAATGAGGCACAGCTCCTAATTGAAGGCAGGTGAGGGCTATAAGACCCAATTTCTTCTTCTTTATATCACTCACCTAACCCCAGCAGACACTCTGCCCCCTGGCGGCTACTCTGAAACAATTCGGTGTCAGTTACGGTTATAAATGATCTTCGTATGGTTTCTGACAGTGGACTCAACTCTGAGCTTGTCCTGCTAGACCTCAGTGCAGCATGTGATACTGATGACCATAATATTTTAGGTATTAAGGGTACTGTGCTGAAGTGGTTTGACCACCAGGCAGGAACCTCTGTTTTTGAGAGCAGTGAATGAGTCAGAATCAGAATCCGAAGGTTTTATTGCCATATGGGTGAACAGGTTCACAACATTAGGAAATTGAGTGAACAAGGGAGTGATGTCAGACATAGCAAGCTGATTTTTGTTTAATAAAACAAACATGCAACCATTTCTATGCATCATGTTCATTCCTAAAAATATCAGGAGAGGAACATCAACTGGCGACTCGCGGGCCACATCCGGCCCGCCAGAGCTTTCCATCTGGCCCCCCAAATAGTACTGTCACAGGTACCAGGGCTTTCAAATTATGCTGGCGGCAGGCGCATTTTCTGCCTACTCCACCACTCTGCGCCGTCTACTTTTTAATTTTCCTAAAAAAAAATTTTTTGTGCCATCCGCCGTCTCCATTTCCAGCTCCATGTGGACGCATGGGGCAATATTTACATTCTTTCAATCTAAGCCATTTGATTGGTTCACGACTGCCATGTGACTATTCACATCGTCTGCTGCTGTCATTTCATAAGGTGCCTGCTACCTTGGCATGCCCGCTTGCTACTCCAAAACAATTTGAAAGCCCTGGGTACTATATGCCAATCAATCATGTCGAGTCATAACCCATTAAATACCCATCTCTCACTAGTCTGAATTATCAAAAGCCTCCAAACACGATTTCCCATTGCCCATAAATGCCTCCATGTCCCTAGAACCAATCAGAATGCAATCTGACCATGTGACTTCAAGCATTCTCTGGCTGCACTGAGGAGCAGGCGTTTGTTTATGGTCATCAGATTGTAAAAACAGTTGAAGGTGACTCTTGCTTTGTTTTGTGTAGAAAAAATGTTTGGCGATCAAACTTGTCTAACCAAAGGAAGTGAAAGTTGCAACGAGATTTCCGTCTGTGAACCTGTGGAAGGATCATTACTGGCTGCCAAGCGTACTCCCCGGTCTGCGCGGGGCTCCCGTCCCCTTTTCTTATGAGGGTCTCTCACACGGGTCTGCTCGCGGGGGAGACTGGGTGGGTGGCTCGGTGTGTATCTGCATGCGGTCACAGCCCCCAGTGTCCAGGCAGATTTAGAAGGTTTTGCATCTGAGCTCTTCATGTTTCTATATTCATTTTTAAAAAAAAATCTACAACAAAAACACCTTCTGAAAATTAGATTGTGCATAGATAAACTCGTTGCTCTCATTTAACATTTTATTTTTTGTTTATTGTTTTATTGTAAGTGCAAGACTTGCACATCACATCATTAAAAATAGTATAAATTTGAAAGTAAAATTGATAAATCAAATGATAATATATTACTTAGGATACAATATTAAATTTATTTTACTTTACAACAGCATCAGGCCCTCACTTTCTGCTGAGAAAAATTCAGCCCTTGGACAAATGTAGTTGATGACCTTTCTGTAGATTAAATATACATCTACAAATATAATTTTTTTTATTATTCTGTGGGTGCATCTCCATCAGGGCCTGGATCTTCTGCATTCATTATCTGTTGATATTTACTCTTGAAAAATCCAGCCTAGGAGTGCAAAGAAAAACACAGAAATGCAACAAGCATTCATTAGAGTTGCATTGATGAAAAGAACTGAACCAGATGAGTGAATGTGAACTTTGATTGATTGATTGATTTTTTTGGCTGTGTTCTGCTAAAACTTTTCAAAACCATATTAACTGAAAAATTGTGAGTGGAGCATCTCACCTTATACAGGCCAGCAGTGAGTAAAATCAGTAAAGCCAACCCTCCCAGGGATCCTCCGATGATCGCTTTGGTGAAATCTGGCTCAGAATACACTTCTACCTCTGCCACAATCTGAGAGATGAGGTGACAGAATGTGAATAAAATGTAACCTATGATATAACTCAGACAAAAGAAAATAATGTAATCACCTTGCGAACAGGAGGATTGTTGTTGGACCCTGTTGAAAAGAAGATGTACTGGTTTTTGTCATATTCCAGACTGGCTGTGCTGGTCAAGAGGAATTTGGCATTTTCTAGTCCAATCTAAGAAAAAAATAGAGTGGGATGAACCTAAATTAGATATTGCTTTAATAGGAGAATGATCATATCTTATTTACCTATCATATACTCAGGAAGAGTTAAAGTCCCTTGAGGCAACTGTTATGATTTGGCACAATATGAATTAAATTGAAGTAAAAAATACAAATTTAGCACTTAACATAAACTTCCCATTAATTACCTGCTTGATCCATCCTGAACTGACGTTTGCAGAGATTTTGTATGTCTTACTCTGCAGTCTTCCCATGAATGTGTTGCACTCGAACACTCTGCATTTGGCTACAGAGCAGTCCTGTAAGTGATTTAAAGATGATTGAATGCAAAACAAGGTCTATCTAGTGTAAGGTGAATTTTATTTTATTTTTTATGTATGAGGTGTAAGTTGAATTTTAAATCTACAAATTATAGAGGTGTACTTACCACTGTTTTAGTTTTTTGTATCTGACGAACAAAATCTTTGACGACTGGTTCTTCATCTTTTCTTCTCTGACAGTCTGCAATCTGGAATGCATTTGATTTAGGGTTGTGCGATATTGACAAAAAATTATATCTCGATATTTTCTGTAATTTTGTTGATAACGATAAGAAACAACATTTTGCATTATTTAAAAATGTGTTTGTAAAAGTCTTATATTTTACTAGCTTGTGCAAGCTGGGGGAAGGGGGGTTGGGGGGTGGAGCCAATCCCAGCGTCATCGGGCAAAGCGGGGTACACCATGAACAGGTCACCAGTCCATCGTATGGCCAACACACACTCACGCACACATTCATACCTACGGGCAATTTCGGGTGAGCGAACAACCTAACATGCATGTCTTTGGACTGTGGGAGGAAACCGGAGTACCCCGAAGAAACCCACACAAGCACAGGGAGAGCATGCAACTCCACAAACAACAGGCTGGACTGGGAATCGAACCCAGATCATCTTGCTGTGAGTGAAGATGATCCTCACCTAGGAATTAAATCTAAGGCAGTAGGCTGCGAGGCTGGCGATGTCTGAATTTCTTCCCCTGGCGCAGTGTACTGTTTAGGCAGCTATGCTAGCACACAGTATAGGCGCTCTCAATGCACACACACAGCAACTAAAGCATGAAGTAGTGAATGTGTGGCGTCAAGTCGTTTTGATTGATTTTTTTTCCCAGTCAGTAGCTCACTCGATAACGCCAGCATGCGCATTGTTAAGATGGCAATTAAGACATTATCATAGATGATATATTTCGCACACCCCTAATTTGATTCATGTACTTTTCTGCAATCTGTGTAATTCCACCAATTTTCACAAGAGCCCCAATACAGCTGGCTGAAATGCAGCCCCAAGCCATGGCAAAGCTTCCAGCATCTTTTACTAATGGCGGTAGAACTCAGTGCTGTAACTCCTGACCCTCTCTGTACATATTGCCTAGGTGATTTGAACCAAAAATGTAAAAATTTGGATTCATCACTCCATAAGTGACCCCGTAGTGTAGTGCTTTGCGCATCTGCCTAACAACCGAAAGATCCCCCTTTCAATCCCGGGAGGAGACACAAATCCCTCGGGGGTTCAGGGGGTGTAAAAATTTGCCAAATCAAACATGCAGAGTGACCTCCTGTGGTGACCCCTTTCAGTCCAGTTCTTGTGCAATTCAGAGTACCTCAGCGTTTTTTTTTTCCCTGTTTCCCTTCCTTAAGAATGGCTTCTTGACAGCAAACCTTCCACTGAGATCATTTGCCAGGGGGATCTCTCAGGTCCTGTATTGGATCCTTGCTGTTTTTTTCATATTTCTTATCCCTTTATAGGGCACTCATTGAAATACTTTGGAATTCAAAGTTTCTAGCTTAGCGTGTTATTGGAGGACATTTTTGAAAATGTTTCATTTTTCATGTAGAAAATCAAGGTCAGTGAAGTTACCATATTTGATTCCTTACTCGTAAGTGGTACAAAAATATTCCAAGAAGTGTTTGTATATATATAAAAAATACAAGAAAAGCATATATTGTGAAAGGAACATCTATTTTAGAACAATACGACAGATTCATTACGACGACACATTTTATACAACATTAGGCTATTTCTTCATGACCACATTCGTCAAGACCAAATGCTTCTTAATCTCACTGAAGAGCGGAATGGTCGTCATATATAAAGTGTGCAGAAATTTCAAAAATAGTCACTTGCCCTATAAAGGTTTAAGAACATGACTTACAGATATTGTTCATCTGCTGTAGATAACTGCTACTTTTTCTTTTGTCCTCCACTTGTTCAGTTAGCTCTTTGGGAATCACTTTGTTGGTGCAAGAATGCTATTTTGTGCCTCTCAAACTGTATATTTTTTTTTCATAGATTCAACTAAAGAAATGGGGAAAAATATGTGTTTTTGCAACGGGCTGCTAGTAACAAAGTGCCTAAAGATACAAATTAAAATTGTATCATTAAGTTGTTTGTTATGTGTAGACACAACACTAGTTCTTCCCTTGAGTTAGGTGCTTTTTTTGAGCTTGAATGACTCACAGGTGTGAACGTGATACAAGGACTGGGCCGAAAATGAGTGAAAAAGCAGCCAATGTCCAAAGAAAAACTTTGAAAGACATTCAGAAAGCCTGAAAAACTACTGCTGAAGATCATTTTAAAAATCTATATGAAAGTCTGGCTCCTTGGAAGCAAATTATAAAGAATTACCTGTAGACTGCTGAAATCCACCCAAATATCTTTTTCACCGAGCTTCACTGGAACCCTGATCACCACAGCGAAACTAAGCGCTCTGATATCATTCGTAACCTAAAAGAAGGAAAGGATAACCAAGCATTATAATTAGTTCTAAACAACACAATGAACTTTAAAATATATATATTTTGTAGGCTGTTGTAGGTTTCCCCTCAGACAGACATTATATTTACCGTTAATGATTGTTGGACTGGTTTTTGTGAATTATTCATTCCAAAAGAGAAATTGTTGTAGCTGTGGGAGCTAAACAGATATATTTTAAATATTAAATAAGTACCATGTAATAGGACATTTACTAATTTTTAAATGATTTCAGATAGAAGAACACATACCTTTCAAATGTCATAAAAATGCCAAATTTCACATCAATCGATTTCTTTTTGTAGAGTTCACTTTCAGCAGCATGCTCCTGATTTCCACTGAAAAAGAGAAGTGAAATTATTTATACTGTATCTGTGGGGCTATTGCTTAAATGAAGAGTACCTGTACCAAAGGAACAATAGTACCTGGTGGCATTTGCAGCGACAAAGATCTTCCTCTCAAGTTGACTGTCGGTTTTGATGCCATAGGAGACGATGAAGGAAGCCTGAATTGAAATTATTAAGAGAGAATAGAATGACTCCTATATTTTCTTCTCTGTGCAGAAGCAAGAAAATAGTTTGTGTCCAAAAAACAAACCTTAGCTTTGCTCTTGAAAATTGGCTTGTCAATAGTGCAGTCTGTGCTTCCTGGTGATAAACCATCTTCACTGTCCAAGGAGGTGCACTCAATTCTTCCCTTTATTAGAAAACAAAATGAGTGTTGGATGCATTGGGAGAGCAGCAGATCAGTGATGAACTGATGCAGACTTGATCCTGATGCCTTACCTGCAGAATGGTGAACTTCCTGTAGGAGAGTCCAGCTGGGTACGTGAGAATAACACGGCTGTTGTAGGAGTTTTCCCCTCTGTTCTCCACTGTGACTGTGACATCCAAAAGCTCATCAATGCCCACTTTAACCTCTGATGAGCTGGCAGAATATGAAGTAGGACGAGAACAAAGGAAGAAGAACAAGAATATTGTTATGCTAAAGATACAGTATGCTAAATATAGTGTAGCTTTGATCTTAATGCTAACATGGTAACAATAGCTAAGTGGGACAGTGTCATGCCTCAGTGTTTTTCCTGTTTTTCTCTGTCTGGTGGGTGTGTTTGTGTGCTTTGGGGAATGGTTTGTTGGGGCTGGCTTGGAGGCGGCTTTTCGGGGCTCCTCCTTTCTGGGCAGGTCTGCCGAGAGTTCCACTCCACACCTGTGACGAATTGCTTCATTATGCAGTCCTTCTTAAGCAGACTGCAGACCTTCAGTCTTTGCTAGATCATTGACTGTGTCACAATTCTCCATGGGAAATCTTATCCAGCAGTTCTGCCATTGCCTCCTGCGCCGAGCCCGCTTCCCCCGCTACCTGTCAGCGCCCCGCCAGCAGACTTACCTCCGCACACCTGTTCAGTCACCCCGGTGCCTGTTTCCACTCTGCCTGTCAACCCACCACCTGGTCTCATCAGCCATTTCTCCAAGTTAGTTCTTACCATAATAATGCCAATCCCAGAAAGGGACAGTAGTCCCAGTGGTTTACATTCACTATGATTTTATTTCTTATTCCTGGCTCTTATGGTTCTTACAGTACTTAGCCATTTGCTTTTTAAGTGATATGGTGAATCTAGTCACTAAGGCTCATATGCACCCCATTAAGATCTAACTGGTAATTATGTCTTCTAGAATTTGTACATCCAGGGGATTTGGCCACCTAAATACTGTATTAGAGATGAGATTCTGAGAGGCCACCAAGGTGGAAGCCTTTCACCACTTGGCTATGCCGAGAAATTCTGTCCAAAATCTGTGACAAAGGGCGGTCCCGGCGGAGTCCAACACCCACCAGAAACGAGCCTGACCTATTGACACCCTATACTCCCACAGCACACCACACAGGCTATACCCCAATGGATGCGGTCAAATTTTTGTTGAGCATATCTGCCTCCTGTGTTCTACATGTCAGGTCCTTTCAAATCTGCAGTCCACGCAGTCACCTCATTGTGGCACAAGTAAAGCTTAAGTTTTGTAACTGGGCCTTACCTGGTGAAGCTGAAATCCACTTTCAGGTTATCAACACAGTTGTTGTCAGTGCCACAGCTGACCTCAAATGCTAACTGAGGAAGAGAGCATGAGGAAAAAGTATTATATACATTATATACATTTTATATTATTGACAACTAGAAAGATGAAATTAAATTGTATTCGAACACCATATTGACAAATCTAGTAATCCATTATTGTGGTCTAAAGTTGTAGCAATGGTGTCTACTGCTGCATGCTAACAGTGACCGAAGACTTTAAAACTAAAGATTTTACACACCGTTTCTCTCAAACTACCTTTTATGGATGGCGAAATCACCCAAATTCTGTTTATGTTGCTAACTTTATTGTTGTTGTGTTATTCTAGTTATAAAGTTGCAAATTACATTTAGATCCGCAAGTTTGTAATTCCAAAGTAATGATGTAACTGTATTCCAAAGTAATGCTGATTTTGTTAACTTTTTCTCTGTGATCATCATCACAGCCCCCACATCTTACCTGTATATGTTAGCTAGCTAAATAGTGTTAGCTGACTTTGCCTGCTTCATCAAGCAAGGCTGATGCTTATTTATCATTGAGATTAATGTTAACCAACAACTTTTGTGTAATTGACTAGAACTTTTTGTACTGGAAACAAAATCCCTTCTAAATCAATATTCTAGATCCTCTTCTATGCAAGGAACCTGTCTATCCTGTGATCTTAGAAAGAGGCACTCTTCTCGAGGCAAAGGCTTGAATATTTTAAATTCAGTGTTTTGAGTTAAAGTTTGTTGCTACTGTTGAAGCAGCTGAGAAATGCACGAGTTTTCCTCAATGCCAGAAAGTAAAGGTAAAAGTAGAAAACTGTGTAGGTTGATTACAGGAAAAAGAGTTGTTGTTTGAGCCTGTGGGGAGAGACTTGGGCTGAGATTTGTGCTGGAAGGCAAACCATCAAACTTGAATTTGAGCTCATTGGAAAGTTCATGGAGAGCATCTTCTGGACAGGCCTGCAAGAAGAAGTCCATGTTAGGTTTAGAGGACCCTTAAAAACTCTTTTCTGTACTGAAATGAACCTCTGTTGGTTGTATTATTTTTTATGTTATTAACAGCTTTTACCTCAATAAAAAACGTTATACTTGAGCAGGTTCTGCTAGTTAAGTCAACAGTAACTGACGCAGAATGTTCTCGTTCTTTCCCACTGACGTAAGCTCTGGTTTTTGAAGACCTGCGAGTAGCATCCAGTGTTAAGGTATAATGAATCCTTCCTTGTCCTGGAATAAATCAGAATTTGACTTATGTTACAAATGCACATACATGAAACTGCATTTTGTGAAATTAAAGTGAAATTGTGAGGAGAATGACAAACCTGCATTGATTGTAGACATTTTGTTCATGTTAAAGCAGATTGTAGCTGTGTTCTCCAATGGTTCTGCGCAGCCTACATTGTGAGTAGGGATTTGCTTTGGGCTGAATGACACCTCAGCTTTTACCATTACTATGGGTCTTGATCTGAAAATGGACAGTAAAAAAAAAGAACATGATGAACAGGACGTATGAATGCCCTTAAACTTTGTATTACTACCTCTAACTCTGCCCCCACCTGAAAAGTTTAAGGTCACTTAGAGATGTCCTTTTTGAAATGACTGTTGTTTAAATTATTAATGATCTAAGGAATGGTTCATTATAAATCATTAATGCTTTTCATTGAAATATTTTTGTTTCAGTAGTGACACCTTGTACTGTGCTTTGTCCTCGGAACTTTTTTTCTTTCTTTGTGGCATAAATTCAACAAGTTAAACATTCCTCGGAGATTTTTGGTCCACACTGACATGACAGCATCAGACAGTTGCTGCAGAATTGTAAGCTAGACAAAAAATGTGCAAAGAAAATATGCCCCACACCGTTGCACCACCAGTAACCTGGACCACTGATACAAGGCAAAATGAATTGAGTCTGGGGTGGTCCTCTGTTGCTGTTGCCCATCTGCTTTAAGGTTTGATGTGTTGTGCTTTCAGAGATGCTCTTCTGCATACCTTGTTTTTGCCTTCCTATCAGCTCAAAGCGTCCTGGCCATTCAAATATAAGCATCCACCCCCCACCCCCTTTTGTTTTGCAAGATGTTTAAGAATTCAGCAATATTGTGTAGTATTAAATGTCTGCTGCTGAGAAAAGACTCAGTGGCTTTTGTGCTCATTGCTGTTTCAGTATGGATCATGTATGTGCCTTGCATTGTGTCTGTCCCCTTCTCTTTGATGCACCATTAAATTATTCCCTCAGTTTCATCTGAACACCAATATTACAGAGCAGCAGAGATAGCTTAGCTTTAAACATTCACTTTGTGTGATTCGATTAAAGACCCTCCTCCCAAAATATTGTGGTCTCAAAGGGGCAATTCCTAGAAATATAAGACAGCCACAAAAATAACTGCATTCAGACTTAAAACTTGTACTGCACCTCTATAGTAAATCCAGCCAGTAGTATTTTGATGCCAAAAGACAGTAGAACAAGTTGCGCCTCTGCTGGCATACTCTGAAAATGTTTTGACTAATGATCAGTGATCCTTTAACATAATAAACTTTTAGTGCTATAATGTGACCTTATTCTAAGTCATAGATCACTGGTGATAGATTTGGGAATCGGTATCGTATACATTAAGGTTGCACATTGACAAAAAAGGTAGAAATACCATAGACAGTCGTAATGCATGACTGGACTATCTTGGACTTACCTCAGTAAGACAACTTTGCCCTTTGAACCCACCGCTAAGTCAGGCAGTTTATCACCACTCTGGTCAAAAGATGACTGACTGATTGACAGGCCGAAGAACTTCAGTCCTGACTGAACATCAGAGCCAGTAATTCTCTGTGCACATGGAAATATTTTAATTAATCAAGCTGCAGATTGCATAGATATTGACCTTAAATGATAATTGTGTTTAGTCATCTTCGTGAGTTATTTGTAGTTGTGTACCTGTGAGTAAGTAAGACTGATACTTCTTCCTTCACTGTGGAATATGTAGATGCTGCCTTCACCATCATTCTCCAAAGGTGCTCCAACTGCCAAATCCCTGAATC
>JAVDPK010002127.1:43949-70542 GCA_034780415.1 Cichlasoma orientale
GAGCCGTGGTGTGGCTGTTTCAAGATGCACAATAAAGAGGCACTTGAAGAAAAGTTGACTGTATTGTCAAGTCACCAGAAGAAATCCATTACACCAACGCCACAAAGCAGCCTGCTTACAATATGCCAAACAGCACAGAGACAAGCCTCAAAATGTCTGGAACCATAAGTGCTGCATTTGGAGAGGAGTCAACAGGGCCTATGATGAAAAGTACACCATCCCTAGTCTTCTGAGTATCTTGAGTCTTCAGAGTCACCTGAGTTGGAGCTGCAGGGACCCCTCTCGTCAGAGGAGACAGCTGTGTGCCCTGTTGAGCAACCTGAGCATCCTGATAATCCTGAGGGTCCTCAGCATCTGGCAACAACAGAAGGGACTGCATGTTCCCCACAGTCCCAACCAGGGGTTCCCCCAGGGCCCCAAGCTGTCTGAACCTGAGCTTAAGGATCCCCCCAGAGAGTCCAGAGCCAGAGGGTCTCGCTCCTCCTGAGTGTCCTGCGTGCCGACCAAGCCACCTGAGGTGTCCAGTTGCCTACCCCACAGACACCAGCCACGGAGAGGCATTCCTCATCTCTGGTCCGTCCTTCTGATCTTTCCTGCCAGCGCTGGTCTCCAGCCACACCACCCAAGGGTCCTTGTCATCCTTGTCAGGGTCTCTGCTGCTGGCTTCCTGTTTTTTCTTTTGTGTGTGGATGAAAGGGGCCTGAAACAAGCCCTGACTTGTGTAAATTCGTTTAAAAACAAAAAGGTTTATTCAGAGACCAGTCCCAAAATTGATAGGCAAATAAAATATCAGTTAATGAGCCACAGTGACTTTAGTTAACTTCTAGTTTTCTCTCACATTTAGCTATAGCTATAAATTTGGCATGAAGAGACACTGCGAGGAGCCTTTAATGGATATAACAGATTTTAACTGAATTATATTGTAGACATTATTTCGAGCATCCACCTGTTTGCTGATGTTTAAGTTACTTAATTACTTTCACTCTTACACACAATATTAAGTAATAGTTACTTAAAAGTAACAACAGCAGAGCAGAATAATCTCTTCATTTCAGCTCATTGTCTGCATTAAATGGTTTCAGAAACTGATTTTAAAAAGAGAAATTCGAGATGCATGAAAGATGTTAAACCAAAGAAAACTAACACCCAAATCAATTAACCCTAGCTACAATGGAATTAAGTCATATTTGACCAAAAACTTTTAAAAATGAAAATACTTTGTAAAGTAATTTAAGTGCAAACAGAGTATAACAGATGATATTTTTAGTTCTATGGCACTGATATATAGACAATCAACATTTTTACTAAGATAATAACAAATGCAAGTTCAGATGCCAGCTTGACTGAATTTCCAGAGTTGGTGCTGCGACACACGAAGCTGCTGTCTTGGTTGGTGCCACTAGAATTGAAGGTCACAAAGCCGGCAATCGCCCCTCCCACTTGATCTGTGATCCAAGTCTCAAATTCAGACACTCGAGCGTAGACCTCAGGGAAACCTGCCTGGGCACAAGGTATTCCAAAACTGGCAATGCCAGCCTGGATCCACTTTGAACCCTGTTTGCATTGCAAAGGTCCACCAGAGTCCCCCTGAAAAGGATGAAACACAAACATTAAGGAGGAGATTGGAATAGTGCAACACAGCATCTTCTCAATTCAACATTTTAATCTGGCGTTGCTCCATATTTACATTATACAGCTGAAATTGGCAATAAAATATTTTTTTTTTAAAAATAATTTTACAAGAATTTGTTTTTGTTTCAACCTGACATGCTCCTTTGTTCGCTTGCCCCGCACAAATCATTTGCTGAGTGATGTTTGCGTCTGATGAGTTGAAGTCGCAGGTGCACTGTTTGTTTCCAACAACAGGAATCTGAACTTCTTGGAGGGGCGTAGTATTTGGCAAAGCCACTGCGAAAGAGAAAGCATGAAATCAGCCATCCACTCCCACGAATTCCAGAATATTTTCAGCAAATTTGTGAGGACAAAATTATTATTTACAGAGGAGGATGAAATTATTAGCCCGCCTATGAAATTCCCAAGTGCTTTTTTAACAGAGCAAGGAAATTTCAACACAGCATTTCTAAACATAATAGTGACCTTTAGAAATCATTCATTTTTTTCTATTTACCCACAAAAACAGAATTTTTTCAGAAAAAACAAAAATCACCAGGGTCAAACCTCTGCTGTGCAATCATGCGCTTTAATTTTGTAAAGCTCAAAGCTTATAAAATCCAGTTAAAACTTTTTTTTTTTACATTTTAGTTTCTGTTTGCAAAGTAAAATAATGTCAAAAATAAATAATGTTTGGAAAAGCTAATTGTAAAATTCCTTGCTCTGTTTAGCAGCACTTGGGAAATACTTGAAAAAAAAAATCACAGTGGGGCTAATAATTCATCCTCATCTGTAATATCCAGACTCCTCCTGACTTCGTAGTAGGGCAGCCCTTTACATTTCCTCAAAGCCTTGAAGCCAAATTGTAGTTTCACATCCTTTTTTCCCTTATCTGAATAGTAGTTGAGGCACCAACTCTAAATGTACGAATTCCCCGGCTTGTACTGTGAAAAACTTTAATAAACAACAAATTTTTAAATTTGTAAACTCATGCTACATTGAAACACAAATAAAACTGTAAATAACAAGAAAAATAATATGGATGCTTCCACCGCCACCAGCTACACAACCTTAAATGAATTCTCACCATTTTTTCCAAGGTTGCCCCAGCCGGTGACCCAGCAGGACGTGGACGTGTAGAACTGGCTGGAGTTACTCGCCAGGCAGATGGGTCTGATGTAGTTAGTGAAAGTGATGGGGCTGCTGAGCTTCATTAGGGCAATGTCATTGTTCAACAATGTATTGTTGAAGTCTGGATGGACAATGATCTGGGACACACTCCGAGTCACTTCATGAGTATTAGGGCCAGCCTGAGTCTCTCTTCCAAAGTACAGAGTCCACGCACTAAGTGACTTTCTGTATTAAAATAATAATAATAAAATCAGTCCATGCATGTAGAATGTTTTCTCATTTTATAATAACCTGCCCTGCCCTCATCTATTGGCAATATCCTTTGAGAAAGGTCTTTATTATATCCATCCACTGGTTCACTAGTAGAAACATCCATCCATCATCTGATCCAATTCAGGGGCACAGGAGCCTAACCCAGGCAGAGAACACCAGAGACAGACAGACAGACAGACAGACAGAGAGATGGATGCCCAAAGAAGCAAATACCACAACAAGTGAATTTATGACTCAGTTCCCCGCTATGACCCAGCGTTACACCATATCCTTCCTCTTCTCTGTTTCCCCACCTTCCTGTCTGTCTCTGCTATGACGCTCAAGAAAAGCTAAAAATCCTCGTGAATAATCTAATTATAAAAAAGCAATATAAAAGCACCATAATATACATTCATAATATACTCCTGTATCCCCAAGACTGGAAAGAAGAGCTAGGCATACAAATGACTCCAGAGACCTTAAGCTGAACCAAACAGCGTATCAGGTGGATTTGTTCTGGTCTAGATCAGTTCCCAGTGATTGATCTGACTGTCAGTTAAGCAGATGTGTTGCTTATTTTACAGTAAAATCAGTCACCACTTGCTGTTGTTGAGAGAACAACAACCGTATCAGAGTGAGAGGCAGGTTTTGGAGCATGAACGAGTGAGACGCATGACATTCACCCACAAGGCAGAGGCTTGTTTCCTGCATGAAATCAAAAGTCAAGTGGTTAAGTTTATGAAAATGGGAAGCATGATTACTTTGTAAACTTAACCAAGTGGTTTTGTTGCAGAAAAATTACCCAAACTGCAAATGAACACAAATGAAGAAGTAAAAGAAATCTAAACGTAAAATTCAGCTTTGGCTTTTTCGATTCACGCGTCACACAGCCCAGTCTTATGAGTTAAAGCCGTGTATTTGATCTAATTATGCACCAAGACTCACTTCCTATACCACATGACTTCTTTATCTACATTGTAGCAAATAAACAAGTGTTTTGTGACAAACTTAAAATGTGAATGACTGAGAACTGAAACAGAAAAGGTGAGTTTTCTGATAGCAAAGTCCATCTAGAAGATACATTCACGTGAAAAAGAATGTTTTTACAAGATTCTTTGCAAGTACCCTTTGCTTCCATAGGAATTAAGCAGGTAAGTAGCAGCCAGGTACAGAAAATGATTACTTCAAGTTATTAATCCTAAAGGTGGTTCTATAAGCTTCTGAATCAAGGTGTGTATTTATTTTTCACAGGGCTGCAAAGAGTGCTGTGAAAACTCTGTTTTTATGTGACTTCATATATTGATTATATCTCTGATAGCAGAACTGTTAGATAAGTCCACCCACACAGTTTCAGGCGCAGCTTATCATGTGACTGTTTTTGAAGTCACGGTGACTAGTCTGTACTTTACTGTGTGTCCCTGCGCTTTCTCCATCCACTGGCAGAGGCTTGTCACTGCACAAAATTTTCATGATATGGGGTAACTGTTGTGAAACAAGCAAATATTAACTTATGATGAAACATCTTGCACATGGAACTTTTGTTTATTAATCAAATTTCAAAACAACAGAGTGAAAAAAATCACTTGATTTGGTGATTGAATGTGCACGAAAGGGTCAGTTCCCCCCTAAAAAAAAAATCATTCTACTATTTACATCTACAAAAAGAAACATGCGACTAGCTGACACTACTGTCAGCGTGTCACTCTGTCTCAAGCACAAGCCTCTAGTCACGGTTAGACACATGACACACACTTCCTTCTGCACAGTGATGCTTTGTGGGTGCAGTTCAGTAGAAACAAAGTAGGTCCTACACAACACACAAAATGATTCATCCATTAGCTCATTAGTATTTTCACTTCCTCATTTGGCCGGCCAAGCATCAGAAGACGAGTACTTTTAATAAAGCTGCTCTGTGGATGCTAATTTTAGGAATCTGTTATGACATTTTACCCTTTTTACTTTGGCCCTGCTAATTAATTCATATGCTTCAGCTGTTTTTAGAGCTTTCACTGATGTTTGATGTCATGGAATCAAAAATTAAATGAGCACGTCTTACGTTTGAATGCAGTGGGCTGCAGTGAGTACCCACTGGTCACTGATGAGGGTCCCTCCACAGATATGAAAAGTGAGGTGTACACTGACCTGCCAGGGCCATGACCCAGCTGCGGCATTCTGACCACCCACTATTCTCGTATTGAGAGGTGCCGCCCCGCAATCTGACAGCAAAGACAACTGGGTGTCAACTGACATGCAGTACAGTCTCGCAGAGATGAATTTTATCACACTTTTATGAAATATTAATTGTATGAAATATATGAAATGCGACATGCTTACCCTGGGCCTTTGACCCTAAAGGAATAAGAGAAGAACAAGTTACTAGAAATTATAATCCCAGTGAATCTTGCCATAACGCTAGTGTCGGCCACAAGATGACGCTAGAGTTCCAGTTGCTTCTTCCAACTGTAAATACAACTGAGGTGCAAATAAAATAGTTCTGAGAGTTCTTAGGTCATATTTTACTTACATCATTTCTAGTCAACAAATCTGACTTGCTGCAGGTCATACTGTATTTCCATCAAACGACACGGATCATCGGTGAAGCTAAGTTACTAAGCGGCTGCTTGATGAAAACATTTCAGACATTACTGATAATAAACAATAAGCACTGGCTTTAAAAAAAAAACAAACAAACAAACAAACAGCACTGCAGTAAATCCTGTCCTTATAAAGTTTATACTGACAGCAGAGGGGAGTTTGTTTCTCTATAGAAAAAAGTTTAACAAAAGGAATATGAAAAAAGTTTAAATAAGCTTTCAAACAGGATATTTAATGCTTCTAAACAGACTGGGGCTCACCTTGCAAAGTGATGACCGCACACACCAAGAGTATCGAGTAAGTCCAGGCTGCCATGCTGTACGCTCACAGTCACGTTTTATTTACAATAAGCAGATAAAGTCACTGTATTAATGTTTTCGTTCGTTTGAATTCCAGGAAGGGTTCAATTCCCTGTTACGTACACCGAACACTCCCTGTTCGAACCTGTTTCTCTACATACCAGTATGGCTGCATCAGCTCTGTACACGAAAACCCATATGGAACACCACAGTGCAGTCAAATGTTGACATGCAATTATATTACAGAATGTACTGTGTAACTTTTCCTTCTTGACAAGCCGATACATTAAAGCCAAACTTTCTTCTCATATCTGAATTTTATTTTAGTCACCACAATGTACCATGCAAAAGTTTTAAGGAAAATGAGAAATAGATGCAGTGATTTGGTGAAATGTGCAAACATACATGGATACATACAGTATATATGGCAAAAACAGGGTTTTATAATCCTGGTGAGTCTGAAACTCAATATTTGAAATGACCACCTTTATTCTAATTCCATCAGTTTTGTCGAGAGCCCCAACTGAATTGGAGCCCTAGACACAACATGGGTTCATCCCTTGAGTTAAAATAATTACAGTGAAGAAGAAAGTGAAACCAAATACTGGTGTGTCTGAAACAATGCACAGGTGCTCAGAGGAATTCTCTTGAACTCAGTCCAATTACTCCCTAATTATGTTGTAATTGTCTGTAATTGTCAGCGTAGCAGTACAATACATACCAATACAGACATGCAGACACTCTGGAACAAGGTGTGAATTTAGGGCATAAACGGATAACAATGTAGGGTCTCACAAACGTTTTTTTGGGTAATTGAGGGAACTTCAGATGAATATAAATAACAGTTAGTGTATATTTGACTATTGGGTAGCTGTTCTTTTACTACCAAAGGGTACAACATTGATGAGGTCTCAGAAAGATGTGAAGGAGAATTCAAAACATTCAATTAAGAAATCGTATGATGTTTGAGTTCTTGCGGTTTAAGCTGACTGGACTTCTTTAAGTTTTTTTTGAAGATGTTTCATCTAAAACCAAAAGGTGGAGAGTCCCTGGTATTTAAACCCTAGCGGGGGGGGGGGGGGGGTTGTCCCGTTTGGAAATTGTCACTGCGGCCCTATTAATCATGTGCATCATCACGAGTCAAGGTGTGAAAAAAGGCACGGGTCATTACCACCAGGGGTTTTGTGTGGTATAATTTTCCTGGTGGCAATGACCCATTCCTTTTTTCACACTTCGCTCATGTGATAACACACATAATTAATTATTAGCGGGTCAGTGACCATCGCTACAAACCCTTCAGAAACCCGAAGCTATAGGTTAACCTGACATGCCCTCCCCTAGAAATGTAACTACACATCTTGCCAACGCAGCCCGCAATGACTGACACATTCAGTACAGTTTCCTCCTCCTATACGTTTCTGGCTCCTTCTTCAAATCAGCTGGAAGAGAATGGATCAACTCGAAAAGAGAAACTCCACAGCCAACTAAGTGTTTTGGCAACAAAACTGCAGAGCAATGCAGAAACACCAGGCACAAGTACAAATACTGGTAACGGCATCGGCCACTTGCACAGGCAACATAGTAGACACTGCACAGAAGGGTGAATTAAACTTTAGTCTACCCCAATAAAACACTGCATTGCTGCTGAATAGATATTCCAGTTTCAATCTTACCTTTTTAAGGCTTTCAGCATCTGTTGCCACAGAACATCAATTAAGTAGTGTTGACTTCACTTTGATCATTTAATGTAGCTAATAACCTCTATTTAAAAACACTTCTCTAAGCCCCACAACTTCAAGAAGAGCCAGTTTCACTACTGATCTGTATGAGTATCAGTCCCGCCCCCACATGCCATGTAAATAAGTTTGGTGTCCTGCAGAGCAGAGAGCCGTCTTCACACACCGGCGGCAGCAACTTGACAAGTGTGCAGTAAGAATTTAAATGTCTGCAGAAAGTGCTGCATTTTCCTCTCCACACACACACACACACACACACACACACACTTGGTGGGTTCTTCAGATTTTTAGTATATCAGAGCCATCTTTAATAGGAAGCTAAAAGCAGTTATGTCGTGAAGAAAATCAATCATAGCCTCCACCTCATATTGTAATTTCGTAGCTTAATAAGTAACATTCCCATTGACCAGCTAATAATAGGTGCACCAAATAAAAAAAGTCAAGTAACGAAACTTCCAACAGTAATATATACACAGATGAGTGACTAATTAAAGCCAAAGCCAGCATAAAGCGGGCCAATTAGGAGGCAGACAACAATGTGCGACCACTTAAGCATTGACCTTTTCTTCTGCTTATCCACTTCAGGGTCACAGCAGGGGGTTGGAGCCTATCCCAGCTGTCATGGGGAAAGAGGCAGGGTACACCTGTTGCAGGCCTAATAAAGACAGACATTCACACCTACAGCCACATTAGAATAATCAATTAACCTAATCTGTGCATGTTTTTGGACTGGAGGAGGAAGCTGGAGTGCCCAGTGAGAGCATTTAAACTCTACAAGGGGAGGTCCCAGCCTGGATTTTGAACCCAGGCCCATCTCACTGTGGGGCAGCAATGCTAACCACTGCACCACCATGCTGCCTGCAGCAGCAATACTCCAAAACATATTTGCTCATGTGGAGATTCTTGTTGAGAATATCAATTCAAAATCTCCCGCAGGCGTTCAGTTGGGTTGAGCTACGAGTCACATCATTTTCATCAAAGCATTCAGTGACTCGACGCGTTCTGTGGGTGGGGACGCCGCCATCCTGAAAGAGACGTCTCTCATTAGTATAAAAATATATGATCACAAATAATGAGATTTGCAGTCACGCTTCTTCCAAAAGGGACCAAGTGGAACCAAACAATTACCTACACAGCAAAACAGAGTCACTACATCCCCTCACTGTAGGAAGAGGCATTTTTGCTTTAATTGGTCTCCCATCTGTACAACTCTATACGTTTTTCCACATCAAAATTTTCTCTCTGGTTTACAGATTTTCTCCTGATTTGTAATAGGACTAAAAACATTAATATAAAATTGTTTGGGAACGGGTTTTAATAAATGATCATGTGCACACTGTATGAATTTAAGAGCCTTTATAAAACTGACTTCTTTAAATTTTTACCCATCACTACCCGTATTCAAAGCACGTAGTTATTCCCCTCATATTTCAACTCCAAACGTTTTCTGCCTTCAGTCAGCTGGCCCAAACTCACACGTCCTTCCTCCTCGACCAATCTCCCAGCCAGATGAAAGCAGCAAAGCTGTCAAGCAAAGAGAAAGAGGAAACAAAATGTTCAGTCACAGTTAGATCAGAACAGGTCCAAGACAAGCAAGGAACTGGGGCACATTAATCAGACTTTCAGGTCTCGCTTTGTTTTCAAATCACAGGAAAAACACAGACTGACAGAGTCACCACTTCACCTCAGGGGCACAGATACCCTCAGAGAAATGAACCCTGACTGATGTGCGCGTTAAGCCCAATTAAAGTGCGAAGTCAAACAATTTAAAGTCCTATTCAGGTTAATAACTGTTCAGAGGGGGGGACACACAGCGCCTTTTCCCCCCTTCAAACATAAAGCGCTTGTTCTGGTTAAATATTATCAGAGGATCGTAGCAGGAGCCGACTGAAGACACAGAGGGCACGTACAGAGGGGCAAAAAGACCCTCTTTTGCTCCCGCAAAATGCAACAGCGCACTAACCCTTCCGCAGACAGAAGAGTTGTAGTCTCGCCGGAGTGTTTGCCCACATAAACCCAGTAGGATTACTCACTCCGTTTGTTCATGGCAACACTGCACCAATGTAAAGTAGCTCCGAAACCTTGGCCTGAGGCCCGTCTGAATTTTAAGTGACCAGTTTCCCCACTTGTGCGTCCCTGCACATCTCCCTCCTTTTCTCCTCTCTCCTGTTGCTCTTCGGGACTCGGTTGCTCTGGAGGACATTCACATACCAAGGGCCTCCTTTCGCTCCCGAGGCCCTGGGACAATATTTCTTATTTCCCGACTTGCAGGACAATCCCGCCCACTGTCACCTTGTAGCTGTGTATAAAAACAGGAAAAGGGCCCGATGATAAGAAGTCGGTGTCAAGACGAGCCTGACCATGCAGTGTAAAGTCCTCGCCTGCGTTGTCCTCCTGGCTCTCATAAAGCACGGTGAGTATTGTGTCGCTGCACTCAGGCTGCTTGCAGAGGCTGCACTGATTTCGCTCTGGCGAATGAGCAGAGGGTAGCGGGCTGCCTCAGGTGGGCTTTGTGTCAATACTTCAGTGGTTTATTGGATGGGAGCAGAAGTGCAGTTGGTGCATGTTACACACATTCAGTCACTGTTAGTATCCACCTGACTTTGATTTGTGTTAATTTCTGGTTTAAATCACTGTGTCTATCAAGACCAATCAATGTGTCAATACATAAAGTGAGACAGTGATTTTTAATATTCGCGCAGCTCTTACTAGGTAAGGGTGACCAGCGCTGTCTCTAATGCAGCTGCTGGATTTATAATGTGTGCTGCAGTTTGGTGTTTGGTTCATTTTAATCAGGTGAAACCGGTATTAACAGACCGGTACCAAAAAAAAAAAAAAAAAGCAAATATGCTGCTACAGTGACAGTAAATCTTAATGATGAGGGCTTCTGTCCACTATGTGAACCCTGAGGACTAAACATTCCCACATGCATTATTGCCCAAGGTTTGCGGTGCAAGTTGTAGGGAGGAAAAAAGCTGCAAAAAGGGGAAAAATTATTTGAACAATCCAACAACATTTATTTCTCGCCAGTTTGTATTCGGCCCCAAATGATCTGGACTCTGTGGCTTCAGTGGGTATGAGTGTGTGGGCTCTGGTGCATCAGTATGACGTTTGCTAATCCTTTTGTGGCTTTTGACCTTCATTCTTTGTTCTCCGCCCTAACTTGCTTTTATCTGCCTATTTAACACTTTACAATGAAGAAAGTTTTCCGTTTGCTTTATGCTATACCTGCCAACAAGTGTTTATTGTACTAGTTACTAATTAAGCCGACTGGATTGCCAGACCTGGTTTTAAAGGCCTTATATTTACACTGATGTAAGAAGTCAACAAGTCAACAAACTGCTCAGCCTTGGATATTTGCTTTGGTGATTTGTTGCTTTCTCATGGCATTTATTATGTAATTAAATCAAACACATTAAAAAAAAAAGACTTTGGGTCAGTTTTGATGTCTGCATGTTGTGTGTTCATGTCCCGGCTTAATTTTGCATTAAAAAAAAAAAACACTGAAATGTTTGGCAGGAAAGGTAAGAGGAAGATTGTGATATTCTTTCTAAAGAAGCAGTTTCACGAATGTTGCACAAGAGTTTTAAAAGAGTTAAAAAATGACCAAATAACTCGAGTCATGACACCTCTTTAAGAAGCACGCTGGAGACATTTGTTGTGTATTTTTATCACCCTTTTGTTTTGTAAAATAATGTTTTTGCTGAACTGCAGATCCCGTAAATAACCACATCATCGAGGTGCGTTTCATTTTACGAGCGCTCACGTGTTGCAGTAAGGGGCATTGATGAGTTTATTTTCTCTCCACCGCTTTTCTGCTTTTAGTGTCTTCGAGTGACATCCAGGCCGGTCCAGATACAAACGCAACCCTCCCCTGCAATGTGATGCTCTCTGCTACGGAGGACAATGCAGTCCAGTCTGGAATCACAGTCAGATGGGTAAAAAATGGCTCTGAAATCGCCTCATTTGGAAAAGGATCAACGCAAATAAAGGAAGGCTTCAGCTGGGATACCGCTGACTTCGTCAATGGGGACTTTTCACTGGTCGTCCTGAAAGCCACTTTTGACCTGCAGGGGGTCTATGAATGCACCGTCGGTTACAATGTCACTATTCTGCACTCCAGTAACGTTACATTTAGCATCCTCGGTGTGTCTTGGTTCTGCTCTTGTGGTTTAATTTGTAGTCTGTTTACTCATTTGAATCTAAAGCGCAGCTAAATTCAAAAACATTTTTTTTCCTCTTGCCCCCCTTCAGCCTCTCCCGCTCTCTCAGTTCCTCAGCAGTGGGTGGTGCTGGAAACAAACACGCAGCTCAAATGCCATGCAGATGGTTTCTACCCTCCTCCTGTCTCTTTCTCGTGGACTAGAGCTGGACATGTGATTCAGCCTCCCTACCAGGTTGAAGGTGAACTGACCCAAGATGGGTACTACAGGGCTGTGGGTAACCTAACCTTCTACCCTTCCCGTGAGGACCAGAATGTGACCTTTGGCTGCAAAGTGTTGCACAGTGGCAGCTACCAAGAGCTGGATTTCCAGCTCAATGTCACCTGTGAGTCACACACAAAGACACTGTTTCCACATTAGTGGCCTCAGTGACTTGTAAAAGTACTTCTATTTTTAAACCCTGTGATAGAGTTGTTTCTGTTGTTTGAATCCTTTAATCTGATTAAGCACATCACAAAGCCAAAAGCTTTTTTTTTTTTTAAATGCTTTTCTTTGCCTGTGCTCAGATCCCTCCGCTGTTAAACTTTCCGTCCTGCCGACCGCCTCCAAAAACGTCCCTCTCACTCTTTACTGCGACATGGAGAGTTTCTACCCCGAGGAAGTGTCTGTGTCCTGGTTTCAAAATGGCACGGTACTCCCTGACACACCTGTCACTAAGCAGAACCCACATGGGACCTACAGAACCAGACGCTATTACACTTTGAGCCCCGAGCAGAGGGGGCAACGTGGGATGGTGGAGTGTGCTGTGAACCAGCCCGGTTTAGTGAATCCCATCAGTGGCTCAGCATACCTGGACAGACTGGATCCGCAGGGTATGACCTAAACAGCATCGCTCAAATAGTTTTCTTTTTAATCAGTTCTTTTTTGAATGATCTGATGCATTTCTCTCCCCGCTTCCTGTCAGATGAGACGCCAGTGCTGAATAACGCGGCCAAAGCAGCCGTGGCAATGATGTGCATTTCTGTAGTGCTCGTCTTCCTGCTTTGCTTCGGCTTTTCTTGGAGGAGAAGAGATGGTGAGTCAGAGTCTCAGTAAAAGCAGAGGCAGCTGTTTGATATTCAAGCAGTTGAAGACATAAAGGAAAGTCCCATTCTGTCTCATATCACTGAGGAGGAGGAACTAAGTTTGCACAAAAATATGCCCTTCCCTTTGTAGAGAGGCTTTTCAGAGGCATGAAAAAAGGAAGTTTTGTTTTTTCTTTTTTTGTCTCCAAAAAAAATACAGGTATTTACATAAAATATTACAAATAAAAGCCAGAAGATGTTTGTGAAACAGAATAATCTCGTGACCCCTCGTGACATTTGTCATTGCATCCCATGCAGTTTCCAAGAAACCATCATCTTTATTGTGAAACTCAAAGCATTAAAATACACTGGTCCCCTTGCATTTTGATCAAAATCGAAAGAGCTCCGCTGTCATTCAGGGTCACATTACTCATGAGTATAGATTTACAGATAATACATTTAGAGACACATTTGTATGCATGTGCAATAAACTGAATGCCACCTGAACTCTACTTTTTCTCTATTTTGTTTTCATACCTCTTTGCGACCCCACTCAGAGAAACAGAAGTCCCTCAGTGTGTCAGGGATCATCCTCCCTCCCCGTGTGATAGTAGGGCAAAAGGGCAGGGTGTCACTGAGCATTGAAGGCAGGAGGGTGGACCAGGTACAGACTGCGTGGTTTCTCAATGACACCCTTATCTTTGACACCTCACTCTCAGGTAGGCTCCCACATATTCTGCTTTTTTTTAAGTCTCACTGTGCCGCCGCATATTGTCCCATCAGTTCCACGTATTGTTTGGGCGAAGGAGTTAAGTTGCACATATTTAAAGCACAGGAGCATCAAACTTTCAAGCTGTTTTTAGGGATGGAAATTGACTGTTTGAGAAATAAAATTCATTTGAATTAAAATCAGGATGTCACACACATTTGATTTGTCTTGCAACCGCCCTTTAACATCCTATTTTTTTTTTCTCTTTAACATGTTGATTCTAACAATTTACAACCTTAAACTCACAGGAACTTCCAAAGCTAACTTTAACTGCCTCTGTAACCCCCTAATCACCATCCATCTACCCTATGGTCTAACTCTCACCTCCCCAGTGTCCGAGAAAAGTCCTCTGCTGCCCTCCAGAGGTGAAAAGGGCTACTACAGGCTGCACACTCAGGGGCCGCTGCACTCATCCAAGACCGGCACTCAGCAGCTGATCTCCTCGCTCACCTTCATCCCCCAGATTTCCGTCCACAAGAGCGCTGTGTTTAAATGTCAGGTGTCCTACATAGGCAAGGACAAGATTGTGGAGGAGAGGGTGTCGGAGAAGTTTACTATTCTGTGTAAGAGAACTTTTTTTCTTTCTCTCTATTATCCACTTTATTTTTCATCATTTCTGCAACAGAATCTCTTATATGTTTTGTCACTCAGCTGCTCCAGAGGTGTCAGAGATACAGCTGGCAGAAACCAAAAAGGACTCAGGTAATTCAAGCAGGTTATTCTTTTATATTTAAAATAAACCTTTTTGCAAGAGCCCACATTGATGGCATTTCTGTCTTCCAGATGTCATCAGCCTGACAGTCCAAGCATCACATTTCCATCCAGACGTCATCACTTTCCGATGGTTCTGCCAGGGCGGTGAGCTCAGCCCCGTGGCGTCCCAGGCGTCGTCCTCACCTCAGCCAAATGCTGAGGGATTCTTTTCCGCCTACAGCCAGTGTAAACTTCCCCGTGTTGAACTGGAGAAGGGAGCCACTAAAGTGTGGGTCAGTGTCCACCACATTTCCCTGAAGCAGCCAATCACCCGGGAGACGAGAGGTAAGGATGAGGGATGAACTATTAAATTGGAATATTGTCGCACATCGGTGTGCAGAAATAGAAATTTTAAAACTCCCCGTGGACGCACAGGGGCTGCAGGTCAGTCTTCCTCGTGCTGAAGTCGACAATCAGAGATGAGCGCCACCACGGTGGTGTTGTCTGCGTACTTAATGATGTCATTGTCTAGATGGGTGCTGAAACAAACATGTGTACAGTAGAGGGCTTAGCACACATCCTTGTGGGGAGCCGGTATTAAGGCTAAGGGCTGTGGAAAGATGGGGACCCGCTCTGACTCTGTACACAGTCAGAAAGAGTCTCTGATCCAGCAGCAGCTGGTGAAAGGAAGTCCAACATCTGTAAGGTTTACTGTCAGTCTGTCCAGGATGTTTTCATAGTAAGGTTAAAAAGTGAAAAGTCACAGATTAATTCTTCATTTTTATCCCAAACAGGATTCATCAGGAGGCCATGCGTGTCTGAAATTGTCAGTTCCACCATTACCCAGGATCAGACTCTGGGATGTGAAATCACGGATTTCTACCCTCCGAACATTTCAGTGACTTGGCTCAAATTTAGGGAGGGAGAGCAAGATGACAGAGAGGAGGAGGTGATAGAGGGAGGAGAGATATGGGGCCCCATAGAGACTCAAGCCAGACTCTACAGGGCGACAGCCACCCTGAAGAGAAGGGCAACAAATCAGGACAAAAAAGAGAAAAGTGCAGGGATCATTTGCCGAGTGGAGCACTGTTCCCTACAGGAGCCTATTGAGAGACACTGGAAAAGTGCTGGCATCGGTATGAGTGGCTGCAGGCACTTCTACCTGCTTTTTAAATTTGCATGATTAAAGTCTTGGACTTTCCAACAATAACTGTCTGTATTCCTTTCCCTTAGTCGCTCCATCCATTCCTCCATCAGTCTCGGTCTGTTGGAGCAGCGAAGGCGTTGGCGTGTTCTCCCTATTGCTGAAGGGAGGTCACCCTAAGCCCAAATTACTGTGGTCAGCAGGAGGACCGACTCTCTTGCCGCTGGGGTCCAGTGAGACGGAGGAGATGGGAGATGATCAGGAGAGAGAACTGAAAAGTGTGTGCGCTCTGGAGATGTCCACGAGCCTGTCAAGTCAGACAAACGAACCCCTGAAGAGAAGAACAAATGATGGCCATGCAATAAGTAACTGTCTATATATATATATAATATATACTGAGAAGTGTTTACAGAGGTCAAGTCAGAGAGCCGTTTTGCCATAGACTTCTACAGGACTGTAAGCCTTTTTGCAACGATTTGTCGCCATCTGGTGGCCATCAGATTGAATTCAGTTTTAAGGCTCATTTTTCCAACCAGGAAATTATGCTGTGGATCTGCTAGTCTAAGAGTGGCAGAATATTCTCTTCTAGGTTTTTCTTAAAAATCAAATAAACTCTTGGATGAATTACAGTGTTTAATAATATAAGCAAATCTCTTTTGTTGACGTGTCTATTGCATCCAAATATCCACTTTAATTTTTCAAGAAGGTGGAATACTCATTTGATTCAGTAGTTTAGGACGGCTGCAGGAGATCAGCGCATATCCTGTACAGCTCTGTAAGAGTATTGGTGGGGCTTTAATTAATGAATTTTTTTTATTGTCATTACTTTGCAGAAACAAAAGCAGCAGTCACAGACCCCGACACCGAGGGAATAGAATATATGGACGAAAACGTGGACGGGGAGAATAACAACATACACAGGGACGAGGACTCGACGCCGCACGTGGACGAGGACGGCGAAAGAGAAAGGCCCCACGACCCGAGAGCGCTGCACATCAACAAGGTCAACTTGAACAGGGGTCCCAAAGAAAACGAGAGAGCGCGTCTGAGAGTCTGCGTGGAGATCACGCACCCTGCTCTCAGGCTTCCCGTTTACCGAACATGGACAGGTAAACATTTCACTCTTCTTCCTCTTGAGGCAACCTCAATAAGGCCAGAAAAAAATGCTTATTGAGTGAAGGATCACTGTTATTTTGTTGCGCAGGAAGAGACTATCAGCTGACAGGAAGTTTGCTCATGTTTTGTTCTTTTGCTCTTTCAGAGCCCAATGAGGAAAATCCATCGACTGCATGAAAGTCCTGCACCAGTGCTTTCTTATTTTTATGTCTCTTATAATGCATCTAATATTTATCTCTTTAAGAAATATGAAATAGTAGTGATCTTTTAAAGTTTGTGATGTGATCATACAGTTATTTATATTCTTAGTCGATTCTTACTCTTTCATCCTGGTTTGTCAATTTTCTTTTTTTTTTTTTTCTTTTTTTTAAAAATAATATTACAATAATAATCTTTTGTGGATTTGTTTTAATCTGCATTGGGAAATAAAACCTAAATACTTTATTCTTTGAATGCTGTTATGATAAAGAATTATCAGTAAGGGTTACTGCAGTGAGCCTTATGTGCACAGGAGTCACCTGTTGTGGGTCAACCAAAGTGTCAGAAATAACTTCTTGTTTTAAAAATGCACTTCTGTTTTTTTTTTTTTTGTTCGGGGTTTTGTTTTGTTTTTTTCTCTGCAGTCTCACCACAGGAGCATCACTTCGCCGTGCTGTGAAGAGAAGGCGCCGCGTGGTTGAACCGAGTAAATAAGGTTTTCGTAGTTCTTTAGTTTGCAACTACTGCCTTTCAGTTTATAGAGCAGCTACTTCTGCTGTGTGCGTGTTAACAACCGCACACAGTTGTCACAAAGCATTGTTTCAGTTCTTTGGCTGTTAAAATAATAACTTAACAACCTACTGGCCTTCAATCATATTACTTCTACTTCTGTCTCATGTGACCAATAAACACATACAGCTGCTTAGCATTTTATGTGCTATATAATATTATTCAAGATAACAGACCCTTTAAATTAGGCCCAGAATTTAAAAAAATGTTATTTGACTATATATTTGATTTGATAGGAACAATATAAAATATTTGAAACATATTCACTGAGAGGCATCTGCTTATTAATGGAACTTGAAGGTGAGTCACATCTAATGAGTCAATAGCATCACTGGGAAGTCACCGACACTGGAAACGACTGATGCAGCCCAGAGCAGAAAAAGAACTGGCTGCAGTGGTTTGACTAGCTCCACCTTCACACCCCCAGATTTTCTTTTCTTCGTTTTTAAACCTGCAGCTATCAGCTGATTCAGGCCATCAGCTGGAGCTATTTATGAGACTTTGAGCAGCTCTCTTTGTGGCCATAAAAGGCTTTGTATAATTTCCCCACATATGCAGCAGCACTCATCAACAATTGGCCGGTGGAGTCACAAGCAGAAGAGTAATAAAGGAAATAACTCAGAAATGTGTTAATGCTCATGCATCTGCTTTTTCTTTCTTTTCTTTTTTTTTTTACTTGTAAAAATAACATTGTCTTGGTTTATGAGTCTCTTTAAATGTTGTTTTGGTGTAATTCAATCAGTAAGCCCTTAAAAGCTCCTCTATGTTCCATTTCATTTATATATGTATGCAAGCAATAAAGATGTGCTTATTTATCTAGTGGGCTCATCATTTAGTCAGCTGTCGCGTAGCTCCCGTCGCTCTCACCTCTGCGCTGTTTGCGGATCTGTTTCACAGCAGCGCCTCGATCTCCATCACAAAGTTTCACACACACATTTCTGTGGCCGTCCTTATTTACATCCGCAAACTGTGCAACACGTAGACTTGTGTCAATGTGTTAATCGCTCTCTTCCTCATTATCATACCCCGGACATATGTGAGTAGGGGGGAAGTGAACGGCCACTAACAGCTGATGCGTTTAATCCTGGATGCGCTTGGATGCAACTTTCTGTTGATTGTTTGGCTCCAAAGACCGTTTAGATAGAACCAAAGTGCACGCGGTGCTTTGGCTTATACAAACTTTAAAATAGCGAGAACGTCAAGTCAGATGATCAGAGAGTGACCGAGGAGGAAGATGGACCCCGAAAACAATTTGTCCCGAGTGGAGAGGACTTTGTGGACAGTCTGGGTGAGCATCGTTTTAATCCAAACTTGTAATAAAAGGAACGATTTGTGTTTTAAAGTTTAAGTCTGTGGAATGTGGATGTAATGTCTCTCTTCCTGTGTGTCAGTGGGCCTCTCTCACTCCCACAGATCCGCCTACGATATATGAATGTCCGTCTCTGCCTACCCCCTCCCTTATGGGTCAGAGAGTGAGAGAGAGGGGGGAGAGAGAGTGAATCAATGTCATGATCGCGTTCAAGCACGCTGTAGGCAAAGAAATCTTTTCACTGTTTATTTCAATCTGGTTGCAAGATTATTTCTTTCCCGATTATTCCTCGAAGTTATCCTGAAACTAAGAAGCCTGACTGAGTAAAAATTAAGAGAAAAAAACGCAGTCATAGTAATCTCTCGTCCTACAAGCCAAATTTTCCATCTGTTGGAACAACTTCTCTATTTTAACTCCGGAAGCCATGTGCGCAGTCTTTTTTAAATTGCTGTCAACATTTTTTGTTCACTTTGCACATTTAGCTGGCCTGCTGCATGCTGACTGTGACAATGCATGATTATAGATTACAGCGTATATTTTGGAACTGATTATTCTGCAGGTTATCAGTTGGCGCTTGTCTGCAGTTCTTTCTGGAAATGGATCTGTGCCGTATGTGTTTTCCTTGCAGCTGCAGCATTAGTGAGATTCCTCGCAAAGTGTCCTGGAGCACAGGAATTGCTTGAGACTGTTATTACCGAGCAGAAAGTCTGACAGACAGGAAACGCAGATGTACGCGTGGCTGTATTTCACTGACGGGGTTTTAATTTCAGAGTCCTGCTGTTCTTGTAGACCAGCTCACTTCTGCTTACGCCGCTCTGATTGATGCTTCTCGACTGAAAATCGGGGACGATCGATCTTTTTCAGCTATACGGTCCCCAAACTTTGCCCATGTTAGGTGGCCAGTTTTTAAAAAACATCTTAAAACTAATTTTTACTCCTCTGAGTGGTGTATTCTTACCTTGTATTTATTATTGTCTTTTTATGGTTTTATTGTCTTGCTGTGTGGGGCTTAGGCTGCTTTCTTTTCTTTTTTTTTTCTTTTTTTGAAGTGCTCTATAAATAAAACTGGATTGGCCTGGAGTGGATGTTTAATTATTTCATATTTCTTGTAGTGATGAACCCACATCAACCAACTGCAGTTCCCATTACCCCCATTCCCATCTACCAAACATTTTTTCCATGTTTACTGAATATAAACACATTCAGAAGTTTTAAATGTGGTTTATTTTATTCTACCTGGGGCGCTGCTATAGCTCACCCCTCTGCAGGTGCCTGAGTTTGAGTCTGCATGTCATTCTCCCTCTTCCCTGCCTATTCTCTGCCTGTCATATCCAAAAAAGGCTAAAATGCCCACAAAAAAAAAATATATGAAGAAAAATAAACATTGTTCTACCTGCTCGACAAACAGCATTGACTGCTCGCTGGTTAACACTGTGTCACTTAGTAGCTAAACAGCAAATGTGGCGAAGTTGGAGAAGAATCAGCTCAACAAAAGTAAATATTAAACTTGCTTTTATCAAGAAAGATCAAATAGTATAGTATAAGATCAAATAAATTTTAATGTTTCTCCATGTTCATCTAATACATTTACCATGCTCTATTCATAAAATATTTGAGTGGAAGTGTAACTTGTAATTAATGAAGTCATGATTCTATGGAAGCTGACATAGGCTCCAGCTTCCATAGAATCATTCCACGGATGAATGATTCTATGGAAGGTTCTTCACGTGCATGGCTTTGTGTTTTGTGTATGGGAGCACTGTGGTGCTGAAGCAGGAAACGACCTTCCCTGAAGATGCTGCAAAGCTGGACAGACACCACTGTGTAAATACCCTTGAACGCTGTAGCACTAAGGTTCTTTAAATGCTAAATAATTGTTCTTTGCATAGTATACAAATTGGCTGAAATGACTGAAAACAAATCAATGGACAAAAACAAATATATTGAAATTGTTGTAATTTGTAGAACTTTGCTGATGCTGTAAAAAAAAAAGTGTTCTAAAAATGTGTGTTGTTTTTTTTTTTTTCTTTCTCAGTACTATATAAGTGACGCAGTAAGCAGATTCATCAGGCCACAGCCTGCTGACATTGTCAACAATGACCCAGACTCCAATCAGGAATCTGCAGCTGACCCTCACTCTGACTCTACAGATGGTGACACTTGTAGTGGGGGTGTCGATGAGGAGCAGCCTGTTGCTAGACCCTCTCTGCTGAGCTCATCTCGGCCAGTTGTCACATGGGAACGTTGCAACACAGACTTAAGGTCTGATGAAGAAAGCATGCAGCACAAAACCAAGCCGAGAAAAGGCAGTGAGAGCAAAGAGGATGGTGAAAGCATGACAGAGGAGCAGCACGGCCAGACAGAAAATGATCATTCTAATGATTTGAGAGCAAAAGAAGACAAACATGAGACGATGGATATGGAAAAACTGGACACTTATGCAGGACTTGCAACTCCAGAGAATGAAGAACGTGAACGTGTGGATAGCGGGCCACGAAATCTTATAGAGGTTGTAATAAGTGAAGAGAGAACTGAGGGGGAAACCGGTGCTGAGGAGACTGTGAGATCAGTGACATCTGACGACCATCCAGCAGAAACCCAAGTAAAAGAAGAAAATGATCAAATGGACGATAAAGAAGAACCGGATCTGGAAGCAGAACACACTGAGGTAGCAGAGGAAGATGACATAACACACAGTGAAGAGGAACGAGAAGTAAAAAATACTGAGGAAAAAGTGTGCATAATTACAAATTTAAGTCCAGAAGAGGAGGATCACATACATGAAGTCGAGGCACAGCTACAGAAGAATGATACAGTGACACTGGATGAACATCCAGGAAAGGATGAAATTATCAAACAAACCCCATTAAAGGATGAAGATGATCAAATGCAGCATGAAGAGAAACAAGATTTGAAAGTAGAAACCACTGAGATAAAAGTGTGCATAACTACAGATATAAGTCCAGTACTGGATGGTCACATGCAGGGGGCACGTGAAGCAGAGGCACAGAAAAACAGTGCAGTGACACTGGATGATCATCCAAGAGAGTTTGAAACTATCAGAGAAAATGAAGAAGAAGATAAAACACACCATGAAGAGGAACAAGATTTCAAAGCAGAAGTTACTGAGGCAAAAGTGTGCATAATTACAAGTTTATGTCCAGACGATGATTACATGCAGGAAAAAGAGTCAGAGGTACAGCAGAATGATGGACTCACACTGGACGGTCATCCAAGAGAGGATGAAACTATCAAAGAAAAGGAAGAAGATGATCAAATGCAACATGAAGAGAAACAAGATTTGGAAGCAGAAAATACTGAGGTAAAAGTGTGCAGAACTACAAGTTTAAGTCCAGAAGACGATCACATACATGAAGGAGACGCAGAGGCACAAAAGAAGGATGCAGTGACACTGGATGATCATCCAAGAGAAGATAAAGTTATTAAAGAAACCCAATTAAAGGAAGAAGATGATCAAATGCACCATGAAGATGAACAAAATTTGGAAGCAGAAACCACTGAGGAAAAATTGTGCAGAATTACAAGTTTAAGTTCAGAAGAGGAGGATCACAGACACAAAGTTGAGGCAGAGCTACAGAAGAATGATGCAGTGACACTGGATGATCATCCAAGAGAAGATGAAACTATCGAAGAAACCCAATTAAAGGAAGAAGATGATCAAATGCAGCGTGAAGCTGAACAAGATTTAGAAGCAGAAACCACTGAGATAGCAGAGGAAGATGATCAAATGCACCATGAACGAGATTTGGAAGTGGAAGACACTGAGGTAAAAATGTGCAGAATTACAAGTTTAAGTCCAGAAGAGGAAGATCACATGCAGAAAACAGAGTCAGAGGTACAGCAGAATGATGCAGTCACACTGGATGATCATCCAAGAGAGGATGAAACTATCAAAGAAACTGAAGAAAAGGAAGAAGATGATCAAATGCACCATGAAGAGGAACAAGATTTGGAAGCAGAAAATACTGATGTAAAAGTGTGCAGAACTACAAGTTTAAGTCCAGAAGAGGAAGATCACAGACATGAAGGAGACGCAGAGGCACAAAAGAATGATGCAGTGACACTGGATGATCATCCAAGAGAGGATAAAGTTATTGAAGAAACCCAATTAAAGGAGGAAGATGATCAAATGCACCATGAAGAGGAACAAAATTTGGAAGCAGAAAATACTGAGGAAAAAGTGTGCATAACTACAAGTTTAAGTCCAGAAGACAATCACATACATGAAGGAGATGCAGAGGCACAAAAGAAGGATGCAGTGACACTGGATGATCATCCAAGCGAGGATGAAACTATCAAAGAAAATGAAGAAGATGATAAAACACACCATGAAGATGAACAAGATTTGGAAGCAGAAACCACTGAGGAAAAATTGTGCAGAATTACCAGTTTAAGTTCAGAAGAGGAGGATCACAGAGACAAAGCTGAGGCAGAGCTACAGAAGAATGATGCAGTGACACTGGAGGATCATCCAAGAGAAGATGAAACTATCAAAGAAACCCAAGAAGATGATCAAATGCAGCGTGAAGCTGAACAAGATTTAGAAGCAGAAACCTTTGAGATAGCAGAGGAAGATGATCAAATGCACCATGAAGAGGAACGAGATTTGGAAGTGGAAGACACTGAGGTAAAAGTCTGCATAACTACAAGTTTAAGTCCAGACAATGATTACATGCAGGAAACAGAGGTACAGCAGAATGATGCAGTTACACTGGATGATCATCCAAGAGAGGATGAAACTATCAAAGAAACTGAAGAAAAGGAAGAAGATGATCAAATGCACCATGAAGAGGAACAAGATTTGAAAGCAGAAATCTGTGATGTTATGTTACAGCTGGCCTCTGAAAATGTAAAGAAGTCTGATGAGATAACAAATCAAACTCTCTTTGGAGAACTGCCAGATGCATCAGTGGATAAGCCGATTCTTGTCGGACAATATCCTGTGACGGCTCATAGAAGTGAAAATGAGGAAGGTGAGAAAGAGACGGAGGGTGAGACAGAGCAGCATGCTGCTACTGAGAAAGAAAATATTGATGAGGCTGCAGCCAACAAGACAATAGAAGTGCCAGAGCTGGACAAGGACATCAAAACAGTAGCAGAAGGAAGTGAAGGTGAAAATGTTTTAACTGAATGTGATGCATGCAGTAAAGAAGCTGCACAGGAGAGCATAACACAGCTGCACACAGCTGAATTCACAGATGAAGAAAAAGAGGACACGAGGGTCCAAGCAGTGCATACCAAAACAGGACAGACTGGTGTGACAATAGCAGATATTTCAGTGGATGAGAGACTTGTTGATCAAGATCAAGAAAAAGAGTTGATTATCTCCAGAGAAGCATACACCGAAGAATGTTCCAAGGAAGTTGTATATTCAAGCGCCTCAGTTACAGTAAAGCCTGAAGGCGAGACTGTGCAGGAAACAAGCGAAGAATTTAAAAATATCCCCCTGGAAATAAGTGAAGGCCAGTTCGCCATGCCGCAGGAACTAAATACTCCAACATGTGAGGAAATTCAAGAGGGAGTGTCCAAATATAACAATGAGCTTTGGGGGGTTGATGAAAATACAACACAAAGGTTCCTGGAAGCAGGAGATTGTGAGGAAATCCCAGCAACTCAATTACCAGAAGAGGTGGAGCGCACAGAACGGGAGAGCCTTCAAAACACTGGCTGCAGCACCGGAGCTGACTATTTGCTGCTGAAGGAGTCCATGGAAGAGAAACAAGAAAGCAAAGAAGAGACTGAGACTAGCTTTGATTTGGTTGGGGAGGAGCACAGTGAAATACTGGACCTTGCACGAGAAGCAGAGGAAACACTTGTTGAAGGAGTATTTCAAGAATCGGGACACTCGCTTGGCAAAGAAGAAGGAAATTTACTGGCAGATTCAATGAAGATAGAGGTGACTGAAGCACATTTTGGTTTAGCAGACGAGACTGAGAGATCAGGCGGGCTGCATGATGGCACTAAAGGATCATTCTTTTCAAAAGAAGCCAACGCTACAGGAGGCGACTGTGAAACAAAAGAAGCCATTGCAGCAACAGAAGTGGTCAGGTTTGTCATTCAGGAATCGGTACAGGCCATAAATTTGGTGCAAAGCATCAGCGGGCCGTCAAGTTTACAAGAGGACATGAGTGAGTCTGGGTTCATGAGACACTCAGTTGAGACGGAGCCTAAATCAGTTGATGATAGCATTGTGGAAATGCAAGATAAAGCAATCACAAGAGAAGAAGGGGGTCATGGAGATGAGGAGGAGGAGGAAGAGGAAGCAGACAATGGAATTCAGAGCACAAAAGAAATGGAAAATTTACATCTATGGGTAACAGAAACTGCAGGCGAGCTCATCGTAGAAGTGAGTTCTTTGAATGAAGAATCTGAATTATCTCAAGACTCTGAGCCACAGGAGATCAAAAATCAATCACCAGACAGAGCGTGTGAGATAAGTGAGACACAGATAACAGAAACTGAAACAGCTGATGAGTCCACATCAAAAGATTTGCCTGTGATGTCATCAAAGGTTAAAAGCAGCTCAACCAGTGGACATCAAGATGTGATTGATGAAGAAATCCTTGACTTGTGGATAGAGACGGCAATGTCAGAGGACACTGATGGCATTAAAGAAGAAGAGCTTGAGTCAGGACAGCTATTGGACACCGAAACAGACACATCAAATGAGGAGCGAGGTGACCTTTCATTACAGAAGGAGTTGCTAGCAGAGTCCGTTTCTGGAGAATCTGAAGTAGTAAGTGACACAGAAATGGCTTCATCAACTGTGGAGTCTGGATTCCTGGGCCAGTCTTTCAGTGACTCAGGCATTCAGAGCAGTGAGGCTCAGCCACTGAAATCAACAAGCACCGGCTCACTTCACTGGATCCACGACATGGTGGTTAGTATGTCAGCAGACATTCCTGGAGTTGCTGCATGGCCTCAACCTCAGTCTGAAACTCAGGATGTGCTGATGGAGGAATCAGCTGAGCCAGAGAAGGAATCGATCACGGATACAGGAGTTCATTTGCCGGAGGGGAGACATCTAGATCAGGAATCTCAAGAAAAAGCAGGTGAAGAAAGAGTTGAAAGAGTGGAGACTGAAAGTGGATCACAGAAAGCGTATGAGGATGTTGGAGAAGCAGTCAAGAAGGTAGAAGCTGAAGAGGAGCGCCTTGATTCTTTAGATGAACCCAAACCCACTGATTTAGAACAACCTGAAAGTGACTCACAAGGTGAAACTCGTACCGAGTCTGAGAAGAACACATTGAACTTGTCCTCACTGGATGGACCACAGCCTGGACAGTCTGAGGATCTTGCTGAAACGTCATTACCTGGGCTGAACAAAGCTGAGGTAGCTGAAGAACCAGCAGTAAAGTCTGAGAATGAGACTGAGGTATTGTTTCTATATGTTTAATGATTGCATTAAATCACGATTAAAACTGAACAGTATTCATAACAGAATGTTTTTGGCATTTCAGGTGGATTCTCCTGCGCTGGATTTTGCCATGCAAAGGTCACGAATTGCTGTTAAAAATCGTCGTGTTAGGCCGCCCAAAAATCCCCGCTCCCTGCTTCATATGCCCTCAGCGGAGCCCACACCTACACCAATACCCACCCTATCTTCACGTTTGCCGGTCAAAGTCCCTGGAGGTGTGCCTTTAGGAGGCATGGGTATTGGAATAAAACTCCCTGGTGAGTCACTCAGAATACAGTGTTGTTTGCGTTAACGATTACGAAATTATTTCGTTGACGACCCTTTTTTTCATGACGATAACGAGACAATGACGAGATACACATGGCTCTTTGATGACTAAAACATGACGAGACGTCTGTGAGTTTTCGTTGACGAGATGAAACTAGAAGAGAAGGTTAATGGATGTTCCGTCAGTCGTCCAGGAAAAATGAAAACATTTCAAACTGATGCAAATTTGCAAATTTTT
>JAVDPK010002127.1:70642-99087 GCA_034780415.1 Cichlasoma orientale
CTAAAACTAAGAAGCATTTTCGTCCAAAAGACTAAGACTAAAACTAAAACTAAAATGGTTGCCAAAAACAACACTGTCAGAATATACAGAAATCCAGACTCTTGAGTTTTAAAAGCCACTTGTTTTTCACAATTTGCAAATAATGTCACACATTTTGAATTTCAGGGTTCGGTGCTGGCCTTCCTGTTTTAAAAAAGAGACAGCCGGCAGTGAGAAAAGAAAATTCCCAGGAAGCAGTGTCACAGGTACAATTAATAATGTTTAAATACCTGTTTTCTCTCTATGCTAAGATATGTACAGATATATATGATTAATATGCTGCAATAACGACAGGAACCCAAGACAAAGCCAGAGCAGACGAGCGAAGCTCCCCAACAGGATGAGACACCAAAGAAGCCTAAGTGGATGCCACCAAAACATCCTGGGTAAAAATAGCAAAAAAAAAAAAAAAAAGTCACCAAAGATCACCAGAAAAGAGATGTTATGCATTCTGACTTTTTAAAAATTCCTATTGTTTTATTTTCTCCCCAGATTTGGAAATCCCCTTATGGCAGAGCTGAAGACCAAACTGAAGAAAACCCCAAAGGAGTGAAAAGATCAGCGACTGTGTGTGAATATCTGAGTGTAATATACAAATGGCTTTATTTTTGTGTGTTGAGAAAATGTCCTTCATGTCTTCGATGTATTTTGTATAATAAAGATTAACTGAAAAAAAAAAGAATTGTATTTTCTTACATGCAAGCAATGTTAATGCCCTTAATCTCTGTTTTAAAAACAATGAAACACAATTTCCCCTTGCATGAGCAGTTTAAGAAAGCATTAAGTGCCTAAGGAAATTGCTGGGGCACAATGGGCCCGCTGAAGCGCTCCAGTGCTCCTTGGCGTGGAGCCTGTTGAACTATGATCGAGGAATACATTTGTTTAAAAATGCCTCACTCCGTGTAAGTTATGAATATGATGATGGATCACACTGTCTCACATGTCAGTCTGCAAAATCTTCCCTAGGTGTTCAGTCAGTTAGAGATTTTTTGTCCTCGGGCATATGTGTTTATTATGTTTAGGCATTTATATTACGAAGTACAGAAAGACTGTGTGGAAAACTAAAGGGGAATCTAATATCTCGCTATATAATGCTGCTAGTCTTGCCCAGGACTTCCTCGTGAAAGAGATTTTAAATCTCAGTGGGATTTTCCTGGTAAAATAGAGGTTAAATAAAAATAAATAAATAAAAGGAAACGCATCAAAGAGTTCCCTTCTGAAGGGCTGACGTTTTCAAATCAGTGATTATTAAACATTAGATGGCACTGTAGCGCTATTGTCTGTGCAGAGACGCTATTTCACAATCAAACACACGAAGAAGAAGCCTTGCGCTGTGATTGGTGTAAATCATCCAATGAGCGTGAAGGAAACTGACATTTGAACTAGAGAGGCGCTCCGTTGGTTAACAGGACGAAGTTTTAGATGTTATTGTGACACTTATTTTGTGAGAAAGGGTTTCTTTTATCAGACCCGAGTCTCGTTGAGACTTAAATATTTTCACATCTGTAAACATCCGCTAAGAAGTGCAAGGTACAGGTAAGTACAGCCGCTTTTGTTCCACTAACTAGCGCTGTAAGCTTAGCTTAGCTTCGTTATGGTTGATCTGATGTTTCGAGTATATATATGAATGAAACAACCATTTAACGTAAATTTGGCAGCGTAAACAATCGGGGATCAAAGTTTCCCTCTCAAACTGCCTTGATGTTTATGCTACAAGCCCCATCAGTGATCTTAAGCTACGATGGTGCTGTGTGTGTTTTCTTACGACACCGACACAGGGGGAACAGATTTTCACAGGGGAACAGGGGGAACAGTGCGAAATTGCACAACACCTGTTTTATCAGTAAAATTGTTTTCTAACGTCAGTCACTCACTACCAGCATGCAACAACCTGCAACTGGTAGCCCGTTACTGTTACTATATTATTATATTTTGCTTTTCATATTTTAATATGTAGTGTGTGTGTGTGTGTGTGTGAGAGAGAGAGAGAGAGAGTGTGAAAAATAGCTCTGACATAATTCAGTGGTGAATCGTTTTCATCTTGGAGCCAGTTGTCTACATAACCCAATAATGTAAAGTTTTGTTATTTTAGGCAGAGACAGTCTGAGACAGCTGATAATATGTGTGGAGGAGTCTGAGTGCTGTGTCCTGTTTCAAATTTAAAAAAGAAATCCTGCATTTGTTCTGAAGGAAGAAGAGTCATTCACCATGGCCAACAAAACAACCAGGCGAGGCTTACACATTCAGGAAAATCCAGATGCCTATGAGTCCTGTGAAAATATTCCACCCGGGGGCACTGTTCAAGCCGGGACTTCTAAACTCAAGCGGCCCCATGAAGAAAACAAGCCTCTCTCGGACAGTTGCACCTTTTCAACCCCTGCTCCAACAAGCAGCAAGCAAAAGTCACAGAGCTCTTTCCAGTCTGCTCTGACACCAATTTTAAAATACTTAAATATTGGCAATAAATCTTCAGAGCCTTCAACACATGAAAATAATCATCTGACAGCTCCTCTTTTCTCCTTTGGTCCAGCCACAGCAGACTATCAAAAATCAACAAAAGGTTCTGTTCAACAGTCCAGCTCAGATGTCCCCAGTAGCTATTCTGGGCAATTATTCCACGGTATGAATAGTCCTGTGTCCTTCCTGGGTGATGAATGCTTGCCGGAAATGACACTGTATGATTCCACATGTGATTCAATGATACAGCTGACTAGAAATGATTCCCCTGTTCCTGACAGTGCGCCTGCGACTACTGTAAGCACGTGCCTTCCAGAAAGTATTTCTGAAGTTCATCCTCCTGAACTTTCACAGCATGTGGCGACAATGAATGTTACAGACCTGATGGTTGACCCCTCTCAGAGCAAGCATGCTCTGGTACCCTGGCTGATGCTTGACAAATTCTTGCCAGAAATTACTCTTCTTGATGTTACACGTGATTCACAGTCATCACCGGGAGATCAGGAGATCACCACGGATGTAACGCAGGATCTTCCACCTCTTGATTTAAAAATCGTCACACCTTTGTCGGAGCTCAGTGAAAAAGTTGTGGCAGAGCCCAGCAGTTCAGGCATCATTTCAGGTGAAAAATTATTAAGTACAAGTGTGCAGTCTGACAGGTGTGTGAGGGAAAACATAAAAACTTCCCTGGAAGTAACTCAGGATATTACTATGGGGAGTGTTTTGGAAAACAGTAAGTCTTCATCAGAGCCCAGTGAACATAATATGGAGAAGAGTCAAACATCTGCTGAGGATACACTTGGGAACAATGCTGCTAATATTACTCATGAAATAATATCCTCTAGTGACGTGTCTGCACACTCTAATATTGAGTGCAGCACTAGTCCAACAAAAGTCACCTCAGAACTCAGTGAAAAACCTGTCGCGTCTTCTGATATGGTGAAATCTAACAATGAAGAGCTGGTTACCAGCCATGAAACCAAGTCAACCAGCAAACCCAGTGGCCAAAATATGGAGGTGAGTCGAACATCAGCAGAGGATACACTTGGAAGCCAACCAGCTAATATTACACGTGACATAACATCCTCCAGTGACACATCAGCTCAGGCTGTGCAGGTCTCTACATTTAATATGGAGTGTAGTAATAGTCCAACGAAGAGCACCTCAGAATCGTGCAGAGAACTTGTGGAATCTTCTCACAAGTTGAAAGTTAACAATGAGGACACCAATTTGAAAAACAATGTGCAACAGCCAAACCCAAAAGCAGCGGAGTCTGTGAACGGCACATTTAACATTGCGCAGGCCGTCAATCTGAGCGTGTCCTCCGATTTAAAAGCTACTGCTTCAGTTTCCTACCCTGAGAATGAGACACTTGATCTTCCTCCATTTAATGTAAACTCTTCCAAAGATGGAACTGGGGTTCCAGATCAGGAAAGTCAGAATTCCTCATCCGTAAAGGAATGTGGTCCGTGTCACGTGCAGAATGCCACTTTTGAAAAGCATTCTCTTCAACAATCCAGTGGCAGCACAGTCTTAGGGGAAGCAGCCGCTGCAGCGGTCGACCTCAAGAACAACACTTTTGATTCGGAACCATCTTCCAAGAAGAGCGACACATTAACTTTGTTAGAAACAGCCCCAAGTGAAAGTAGCCAAAGTGCTTCAAGGCCAAATAGCACAGTAACTTTGACAGAAATGAGCTCATGTGACAGTCACCAAAGCGCTTCCAAGCCGAACGGCACGATAACTTTGTCTGAAACTAGCTCATCTGACAGTCACTCAAGGTCCACGGACAAGCCCACTACACCTAAAGCCAGTAATCTAACCACTAGCCTCACAGACAAAGTCGACCCCAATCTATCAAAGCATAATGTGACCGCAGATGCTAATGGCCATAATGCCAAGGTGGCTGGAACCCATGATGACACTTCTGGAGCTGGTAGCCTGGAGGTTAAGGATCATTCAGGTGTGCCTGTGGTGGGTGGTCTTTCTGACTCTTTAAACCGTCAAAGCATTGGCATGGTGAACAACAAAGCAGACACATTCAATTTGGATGACACCCTAGACTTAAAGGCCGACTGCTTGATTACTTCCACGCCAATGACTAACTGTAAAATATTAAACTTTAGCAGTGAGCGAGCCAATGGCATACTCCCAGGATCGCAGAAGAAACTGTACGCAGATGGTCCCAGTAAGCCCGCTGACCAGATGCCATCAGATGCTCCGTCGAACCTCGTCTGTGACCGTAAAACGTTCTTGAAACAACCTCCTGTTAAATCCCTTTGCCCTCCATCAAAAGCTGCAGCTCCGCTGATGAAATCAAAGCCACTTTCCTCAATTCCAGCCAGGTTGGATGCAGTGGCATCCAGCTTGCCCAGGAAAACGCAGAGAACCCAGGCTGAAGCGCCAAAAAATACTGCCGCTGCTGCTTCTGATGCACCCCACGGGGTAAGACTTTAATGTTGATTGCAAAATGTTGATTACTGTCTGAGCACATGAACACAGTCGTCCATGGCAGCTACATTTATTGAATCTTATTTTGTGCCGATTAAAGGCAGTGAGCTCATATTATGACAGTCTTTCATTAACATCCTGTATTCTTGTGTATTTAAGACCACAGGAGTAACATCCTTCTACAATTTACGTCCTACAACAACAGGTAGGCCATGTGTAGTTCTTAACCTCAGTCTTACTTGTAGATATGTACTGTATCTCTTCTGAGTGAGGGGTATTGGTGTGTTTACGTGGTGTTTCCTCTGTGCTGATGCTAGGATCCAAGGTGCCCAGCTGTGGCTTGCAGAGACCGCAGCTGAGCGGTATGCCATCAGGCATCCAGAGAGCTCCATCAGGTCTTAGGCTGCCTTCAGCAAGAGGCAGTGCAGCAATTTCTTCAGCTGCTGACAAGCTCTGTGGACCTGCAGGTACCCATAAATTGGTCAGACTGTATCTGTGCCTGTTTTTATATACGTGTCAAGGAAAGTTTATTTATTATTTTATTTTATTATTTTAAAACCCATTAAACTTCACACAAATGTTCACCGACTTTACTATAACAGCACTTTGACTTCCACTTTCCCTGGAGAAACCCTCGGGTTGTTTTTTTAAATATGCTCAGGGTCATTATCCATTTGCTCTGTGAAGTGCTGTCCTATCTGTTCTGCAGCATTTGTCTCGAGATTTAGCTGATTTCTGCTTCAGACGTGTTCATTGATTTTTCTGTAACTGTTTCCCCTCTTTATGCACATAGTAACTAAGCCTGTGGCCAAGACGTCACAAGCCACGAAGCACCCTCTAACCAGAGGTGAAGCTTTGCCGGTATCAAAGAGGAAGAAAATGGGTAAATAAGTTGCTGCAAAGGCGTGCTCTAATATTACAGCTTTTTAAAGACGTTTAATTGTTTGGAACTTAAAACTTAAGCATAGCTGTGAAAAAAGATTTTTCTGTGCTCACTAAATGGGCGTAACCTACCTTTTTTACTCTACACTTTTCAGATGCTTCCATGCCATCCAGCAGTGTTGAAGCTCCAGTGTCTGCCTGCAATGCTACAAACAAAGCCAAAAACCTGAAGCAGCCCAGTCAGAGAGCTGTGCCTGCTAAAACTCAAAGAGAAGGTACGTTAGGACGATCTGTTCTGCTATAAACAGTTGCAAAAAAACCAACCCAAAACTGTTCATTAATGATAAAATAATCAGTGTAGATTTCCTGTTTGTTTGATGCAATTTGTGCTGCTGGACGGCTTCACGAGCTCAGTAACCTGGAGCGAGCTCCTGTGGTGCATTTATGCTTTCAGAGGCCGCAGTGCCAGCATGTACGGCTGAAAGTTCAGCATCATGTAACACTGCCAGCAGAGCCAGGGCCCTGAAACAGCCTGGAATCAGCAACAGAGCTCCCCTACTTAAACCCCAAGGTCACGGTAAGTTGGGAGTGCTGAGGGGAACGCTACAGCGACCGGTTTGGTGTCATTTCTGCTGGACTTTTGGTGCACGGAGCTGCTGTGCTCATCTGTCCATGTGTTCATTCAGATCTTGTATTCAGCTGTTTGAGTTCATGCGTTAAAAATAATCAGCATAGACTGCAGAGCCTTGCATTGCAGTGTAATCTCAAAGGCAGTCAGCCTTAATGCAGGCAGTGCATGTGTGATATTTGGTGAATAAAGGTGGAAGCTAAATGATTATTTCACAGACTTTGTCCTCTTTGATTAATGATACAAACTGTTTTGCAGGTTGTACAAAATGTGCTGTTCTTGAAGAGCAACTCAAAGTGAAATCAGAAGAAAACCAAAGACTGAAAGAAGGTATCAGATGTTACTGTAGTTTTATGTGTCTATAGTTTGTATAAATTTAGAAGTCAGAAGTCATGCTGAATGTTTAAAATAATAGAAATTTGAGGTTTTGTTTTTTTTTACTATTTACTATAGGGCATTTTCTCTCTATTACTTAATTATTACTACAGGTGATAGCTTCCTGTTGGGCTTAGCAACTACGCAGTTCTGTCAAGATAGCAATGCAATTTTCAGTCTCAGGTTATTAATACAGTTTTCCTTTTTTTTCTCTCTCTCTTTTTCCAGAGTTACTAAAATACACTAAAGAAGATGTTCCAGTCAAATCCCAGTGTTAATATTTAAAACCTGTGTTGTGTTTAAATGTTAATATTTACATGTAAAAAATACTTTACTCACTGAAGCAGGAACTTTTTTTTTTTTTCATTTTGCAGTGAGGATGAGATTTTAATTGTGCGTGTGTGTACATACTGTTTAATGTTTATCTAATAAATCAAAGAATCTTTATCTCTGAGTGAACTAACACTTTGCTGGGAGAACACGTGTGCAGTTGTTTGGATGAGCAGTTGCCTTAAATGGCTACATGTGAGGTGTTTAGGAGTCATTAAGAAGTTGATTTTAAATATGAAACCTCATTGTAATATGAAGTTTTATACTTAATAAAAAAGCCATGAATGGATGAATATCGTGAAATATCTGAGTTAGTGTTTTATTCTTTATTCTCATTAGACCCCTGGCCCATACAGCAATGCTGATGTGATAAGACCTTAAAAATGGATATTAAATGTTACACCAAGATAAACAATCTTCCACTACTCGTAATAAAGAATTTCCTAATTTGAATTTGCAATTTGAAATATTTTACTGCATCTAAAGCCTTCTGAAGCTCTGTTTTGGAGTCTTTCTGTACCACAGCACAGGAGAACAAAGAGTCATCATCACTCATTTTTGTTCTAAATTTTTCAATTGAAGTCTGGAGGTCTGTAGTAATTGACTCTGCAGAAAGTTGGCAATGTGCTCAGCATCCACTGACCCTTCTGTCATTTTACATGGCCTACCACTTTGTGGCTGAGTTGCTGTCTTTCCCAATTGCTTCCACTTTGTTACAATAAAGTGTAAATCAATTACATTATGTAGATCAAAAATTGAATCTATTGTTGAATAACTTGCCCTAAAATCTGCTTGTTCATTTCCCAGAAAGCCTACTGCAGTTAAATAAGTCAAATATTCATTAATTGCAGAGGGGAACAATTTTCTGATACATTATATAAAGGTAAAGTTTTAAGACCTTTAACTTTATTTAATGGTTTGACTATTCCTATTGTCCAATTTGTTGGTATAATCCCTGTCCTCAGCACCAGATTAAATAATTTGGTAACCTATTATTTTTGCCTTTTATTTACAAACTCCCACGAGCACAACAAATACACAGTTTCAGCCGCTGAGTGGCGCTATAACCGGAGTACTTCCCGTGCTGAGGGCCATCCTCGTGATTTGTTGATTGTCCGCCCACTTCCTGTCCTGACGCAAGAGCCCGGTAAGGGTGTCGCACGCTTTTTCTGTGGCTGCTCCTACAGCAAAACTGGATTTTATAACAGCTTCAAGCACACACAACAGGATAACTTTCACCAGATCGTAGGTGAGTTTGACTCGGTATTTGATGGGACTGTGTGAGCTTGCGCTTTACCGATGCGTGTTTACCGGCTGCGCACACAGCGGAGGCCCCGTGCTTCCTCTGAGTGGTGCGAGCATTAGCTTAGCAACTACCCCGCGCCACGTTCGGCTCATTTATCTGATATAACAGCGTTAACCTGCTAGCTAATTAGCTGCTGTGTGTTTTTTTTTTTTTTTTATTATTGTGGATTTTTTTTTTGCGCTAGACTTATAACTCCAGCTGCAGCTTGGCTTCCATTGTCTTTGTTTGCTATAATCCATCTGTTTAGCCTGTAAGCTAGCATTAGCTGCGTTAATCAGACACATTCGAGCTTCAGAAAGGCCGGTGGGCATTTGTCTGGAAAGTGCATCAGTCACTAAAAATACTGCAAACTGCAGCGAAGAAAACAAAACCGGTTCATTGATTGCCAATTGCTGCGTCAGTAACTGTATATTTAATGCTGAACTTAAATGCACAAATATTGTTAAAGCCCGTGAACGCATCTCAGTAGCAACATGTTTAGTCGTACTCACAATTTTATTCGGCGAAATTTATTAATTTTTACTTTTTGCTGTGTTTTTCCGCGGCATTTAACACAGTTCAGCAGCATTGATTGAGAAAGTGGAGTCACGCTATTTTATTTGTGTTTATGAGCATATTAAATGGTTTTAGATGCATTCTAATCTGTATCTGACCATTACTAAGTTAGCCCCAGTTTCTGTATGGGATACACTGATCTGTATATTCACATATATTTTTATCTCAGAAGACAGTTGTTTTCTTCATTTATTACCAGGACTATATTTGTTTGCATAAAGAGTGGCTCCACAGTGTGGTTTATATATTTGCCTAACAAGCAAAAGATCCCCAGTTTGATTCCAGGAGGAGATCAGGAAGGGCATCCAGTTTAAATAAAACACCTTCCCAAATCAAGCATGTGGAGCTGTGTTGACCCTTTGTGAATAAGGGGCTGAAAGTAGTGGCTGCTGCTTCTTTTTTATTTAACACCCCCCCCCCCTTTTTTTTTTTTTTTCTTTTTTTTTGTTTGCACAGATAAAAAAGTACCTATTTTTGAGCTGGAACAAATAGGAAGCATAATAGTTTTTTTTACAACATCAGCTGTACAGTACCAGTACAGATATTAAATAGAGAATGTGGAGCAGATCTGGTGTAATCTCTTTAATATGACTCCACACTTTGTATTTTTCTACAGATTGGCAACATCCTTCAGCAATGTCTCGATTCTTTGCCACCGGGTCTGACAGTGAGTCAGAGGAGTCCTCGTCCGCCGATGAGATCACCCCCAAAGCACCCGGAACCACTTTCAAGCAGTCAGTGCAACTTGGAATAAATCTAATCACCAGCTCAACACACACTGTTCCTATTGTAAAGATCTCACACGTGCGCATTGTTTTCACAGGTCACTGCTTCTTAGTGATGATGAGGAGGACACGAAAAGAGTGGTGCGCAGTGCCAAAGATAAAAGGTTAGTGTGGTATCTTTAAAAACTGTGTGAAAGTCTGTCGTTTTCCATCTTTTGACTGTATTTATACTTGATTCTTAGGTTTGAGGAGTTGACGAACCTCATAAAGACTATCCGCAACGCTATGAAGATTCGTGACATGTCCAAATGTCTGGAGGAGTTTGAGCAGTTGTGTCGAGCCTTCCTTAAAAGCAAGAATATAGTGGATAAAGAGGGAATTCCTCCTTTCTATATTCGCCTTCTGGCTGACTTGGAGGACTATTTGAACCAGGTTAGTAGCCCAGCCTTCAAGCACTTAAAAACTTGAAACTAAAATGCAAGTATTTTTTTTTTTTTGACTTTTTTTTCCCCCCCCTAAAATATAATTAACATTATTTTCTTTCTAGCTTTGGGAGGATAAAGAAGGAAAGAAGAAGATGAACAAAAACAATGCAAAAGCCCTGAGTACGCTGCGTCAGAAGATCCGCAAGTACAACAGAGACTTTGAGGCAGAAATAGTTGCATACAAGGAGGTAAAATCAAAAACTAAAGCTTAATTTTATAGTACCAACAGTGCTTCTGTCGTCACCCGTACTCTGTCAGTATAGACATTTCCTGTTTTCATATCTCTGAGAGTCTGTATGTAGGCTGCCGTGTAGACAAAAAAGAGAAAATTTGCCTGTTATTGCACAGCTAGATTAAAGTGATGAGTGGCTGTTTTAATGTGTTACATGAATCTGTGTGGATGGTAAACTCTGCATTGCTTAGATTCCCTCAGAGCTGTTCAGTGGTCAGCAGGCTGTGGCTCTACTGGGCAGCTTCCCCGTGTAGAGCAGCCTGGATAAACAGCAGTTATTAAATTGTCTTTTCTCTCTCTCTTCTTGCTAGAATCCACATGAGTCTGCAGATGAAGAGGAGGAGAAGGAGCCAGAGGATTCTGGTAAGCTTGTTGTTTTTGCATGTCTTATCAGTGATTAAAAACTGGTAAGCTTAAATCATAGTAGGTACGTAGGTGAAGTGTGTTTTATGCGTAGGGCGTGTCTTCTGTTTATCAGCATCACTACAGAAACTTCACGTTTTAGTGATTTGTTTTTTTGGCGACACAGCATTACTTCATTCTGTGTCGAGCTCCATTTAATCAGTCACTTTAGAAGATTACATGTGAACATGAGGTTAAGATGTGGTAGTGTTTATACTGAGGGGAAAGAAGCAAGCATCATCTCTGATATTTGTCTTAATTTTTGTTCCACAAGGCGCGTCTTCTGAAAGTGAAGGAGAGGCAGGCGATGGAGTTTCAGCCAAGTCCTTCTTAAAGAAAAAGCCTGAGGCGCCTTCAGAAGCCAGCAAGTTCCTTAAGGGTGCCAAGGGATCTGGGGTAAGAAGCCATGTAATTGAACTAGAGAGCGAAGAGCAGGAGATCTGGTGGGAAAGACATACTACTTGTACGATTACTTGAGAGGATAACGAAGCTAAGATGTATTTTTTTTCCTTTCCCTGATAGGATGAGTCCTCTTCCTCTGATGATGAAGATGATGATGAAGAAGACTGGGGTTCAGACCCTGAAGGCAGTGACAGTGAAAGTTCAGATGATGGTGAGGGAAAGACCTCTTCCTTGGCTGTGGTCTTCCTCAAGAAGTAAGACTTCCTCTCTTTTATTTTCTTAAGGCGTATGCAAGTCCTGAACACTTTATAATAATTTTTGATATACTTTCAACTTTGATTCAGATTTTACCTTTTAGCCATGTAAAGTGAGTGTGTTGCCACCATATGCTGTGTCTATCCTCAGAACCCAGGAGACTGATAAGTCCAGTGTTAAGAAGGAGATGAAAAAGAAGAAGATTAAAAAGAGAGAGCGCATTGAGGAGGAGGCCGAGGAGGAAGGAGGCGAGGAGGCCGGGGGAGGCTGGGAGAAGGTTAAGGGAGGCGTACCTCTGGTCAAGGTAAACAGATTGTAATAGACAGGCAGAATAATAGATGTACTGGTGTGTCTTATTTTGGCTTTTTTGCTTGTTCCAGTGTAGATACAGTCATTTACAGTAATGAATATCAAGCTAAACCATCACATGCATTTGTCGGGGTATTTTAACAAAGTCAAGGAGCTACTGAAGAATAATTTGCCTCAAAGAATTACCCTCATGTCAGTTCAATAATGTTGTTTTGTTGTGTTCTCTTTCTTTCACTGTCAATCTTTCAGGAGAAGCCCAAGATGTTTGCTAAAGGCACTGAGATCAACACAGCGGTGGTGGTGAAGAAGCTGAATGAGATCCTGCAAGCACGAGGCAAAAAAGGAACAGACAGGTGTGACTGCATTAGTCACTAAAACTAAAAAAAATTAATGGAAAATTGGACATTACTATTGATAGCTAATCTACCTCAATAAGACGTGTTGTGTAATTATGGCCAGTAAATGAATTGCATATAAAAATACTTAATACCTGATTAATGACTCAGGGAAGCCCCTTATTTACTCTCCCATAGCTGTCATTTTTTCCTTGAAAGTATTATAAATTACAAGAACTGATTTGAGAGCGATTTTGCACTTCACTCTTAAAATAATGTTCGAATGCTTACTCCTTTTTTTTTTTTCCTCCCACTAACAGGGCAGCCCAGATTGAGCTGCTTCATGCTCTGGCAGCCATTGCTGCTGAGAATAATTTGGGCCAAGGTGTCCTGGTCAAGATCAAGTTCAACATTATTGCCTCTTTGTATGACTACAATCCCAACCTGGCAGCCTTCATGAAAGTGAGTAACCCTGCTTTTAATTCTTAGAGTATCTACAAAACTATATTTCCAGAACCATAACGATTCCTATTTGTTTGTACTTTGATATACTGTAGCATGTCAGGTTGGATACAATATCTTAACAAGAGTCAACAAATATTTTTCTGTTTTACTGTTTTAACATTTTGGATTGAAAAATAGTTATTGAGTGGTGGTCTTCTGGGTTTTCTCTGTTTTTAGGCTGATATGTGGAAGAAGTGCCTGGATTGTATAGATGAGCTGCTCGACATTCTCTTTGAGAACAGCAACATCTTCATCGGGGAGAACATCGCAGAGGACAGCGAGCATCTGGCCGTCTCCGATCAGGTGATTCCAGGAACCCTAAACACTCCACATCATCAGCTCTGAATAATATCTGTCCATCTTTATGAGTCTGTGGATTTTAAGAAAGCTTTCAGGTTCAAATAAGAAAACTGTGTTTAGGTCAATAAGGCACTCACGTAGCTGTTGTAGTGCTGCTGAACTGGATTGAAAGTTCAGTAATATTTAAAATAGACTTTGTATACTTTTCCTTGTTTTTAGAAGGATTTCAGTTACTGTGTTAGCAAATTTGAAGTACAGTACATAAATACTGAGATTTTTAAATGCAGAATAATCCATTACTAATGAGAGACTATTAGATTATTCATATCCTGATTTAAAAAATGTAAGATCTTATGATTTAACATCCTCTGCTCCCAGCACTTTGTCCCCATCAGACCACAGATGAGGAAGTGCTGTCTGTTTAATATTTTAGTTTGAGATTTAGGAGGATTTCAGCACATTAAGGAAAGTGAAGTCTGTTGAATGATAGTGGGTGATGCTGACTAAAATGCTATACTGCTACCGTTTCCCCTCTTTATTCACCTCCCATCTTGGGTTTAGTGAGGTCAGAGTTTATTAAACCAGTTTTCTAGGTCATGTTGTTGGATCAGAGAGTCCACTGCAACTGTGTGCGTCTGTTTTGTGTGGTTGGTATTAATTTCTTTGTTTGCATTTGTCAGCCTTTCAGGGTACGTGGATGCGTCTTAACGCTGGCTGAGAGGATGGATGAAGAATTTACAAAGATCATGCAGAACACTGATCCCCACTCCCAAGGTGAGTGGTGCCAAAAGCAGACTGTTGTTGACTGATAGTTATTAACTGCTATGAGGATAAATATGTCAGAATTATAAATGGTTTAGTGTTTTGCAAAATAAAAGAGAAATCTAGATGTTGATGCAAAGCCCAGAATAGTGTTGCTGTATTACGATGTGAGTGTGGTTCTGTTTTTTGCTTATTCTTTCCTTTTCATGTTTTCTTTAGAATATGTTGACAATCTCAAAGATGAGGGCAGGGTTTGTGGTATCATTGACCGGCTGCTCACCTACTTGGAGAACAAAGGCTCCACAGAAGAAATTTGCCGTGTCTACCTACGCAGAATTATGCACACCTACTATAAGTTTGACTACAAAGCTCACAGGCGCAGCCTGGGCCTGCAGGGAGAGACCAAGGTGAGTAACGATACAGCCTGTGGAGAGAGAGAGACTTTCTCTTCTTAACAAGTACATCTGCAACATGATGCTTTTTATGGTGTTAAATAAATGTTGTTCTCCCCAAAGAAGAAAAATCATCAAGGTATAAAGTGTTCTTGTATGCGATTTAATTTGTCTTGTCATAAGTTAAACCGCTATCTGTGTGAGTTCATTAGAAAGGTGTGGTGTGCTGAACGGTTTGTTTCTGCTGTGCAGTCTGAGCAGGACCAGGAGGAGAGCGAGGGGGAGGACAGCGCCGTGATCATGGACCGGCTCTGCAAGTTCATCTACGCCAAGGATCGCACCGACCGTATCCGTACCTGCGCTATCCTCTGCCACATATATCACCATGCTCTGCATTCACGCTGGTACCAGGCACGTGACCTGATGCTTATGAGCCACCTGCAGGACAACATCCAACACGCTGACCCACCTGTACAGGTAGGCACACATAGAACATGGTCACATAAATAATATTGAAACTATTAATTATATATACTAATCGCCTGATTTTTACTGTCCCCACGCCCACCAGATCCTGTACAACAGAACTATGGTCCAACTTGGCATTTGTGCATTTAGGCAGGGCATGATTAAAGATGCCCACAATGCCCTGTTGGACATTCAGTCCTCTGGCCGTGCCAAGGAGCTGCTGGGTCAAGGTTTGCTCATGAGGAACATGCAGGAGAGGAATGCAGAGCAGGAGAAGATTGAAAAGAGGAGACAGGTGAGTCCTGTCTGAGCGGTTAACCTAACCAAGTCTAACAAAGATGTTGGTTTCTCTTGTTGTAACCTGGATTTGCCCAGTGCTAACATTTATCCTCCCTTAAAGGTGCCATTCCACATGCACATTAACCTGGAGCTGCTGGAGTGTGTGTACCTGGTGTCAGCCATGCTGCTGGAAATACCCTACATGGCCGCCCATGAGTTTGATGCTCGCCGCCGAATGATCAGCAAGCAGTTCCATCACCAGCTCAGGGTCGGAGAGAGACAGCCACTGCTAGGTACGAAATGCATCACATGAGAGCTCTTTGCAGCGGATGTTTAATCCACAGAGTAACCAGGGGGTAACCGCAGCTCTCTTGTTTGTCCTCCAGGACCCCCAGAGAGCATGAGGGAGCACGTGGTGGCAGCCAGTAAAGCCATGAAGATGGGAGACTGGCGTACCTGCCACTCATTCATCATCAATGAGAAGATGAACAGTAAGGTGTGGGACCTGTTCCCTGAGGCGCAGAGAGTTCGCGAGATGCTCGTGAGGTTGGTATATATTGCTCTTATTCATCACTCGGTGCATTTACCAATGTGATCATTCCTGTTGCTTACTGTACACATTGTCCTTTTTTATTTATTTATTTTTTAATAGGAAAATCCAGGAAGAGTCTCTGAGAACTTACCTGTTCACGTACAGCAGTGTGTACGACTCTATCAGGTGAGCACAGATGCAGCATTTTCAACAGTGTGACTACAGCTTCAGGTTGTTTCCACATAGACCAGAAAGGATCTCAGATGCTGTTCTGCTGAACCTTAATTTTATCTGAACGTGAGAATTCATTGTAGAAAAAGTGTTGCTATAACATTTGTCTGACCTGCAGCATGGAGACGCTGTCTGAGATGTTTGAGCTGGAGATGCCCACAGTCCACAGCATAATCAGCAAGATGATCATCAATGAGGAGCTGATGGTAAGACTCTGTTTCATTGGAGTGAAAGTATAGATGCGGTCGAAGTCCCATGAGGGGCTTTTGTGTGTGTTTGTGCGCATGTGTTTTAATTTTTTAAATTACTTTTTACATGCTTTTGTATTGATTGCTTTTTCCTTCTACTCTTCCCAACAGGCGTCACTCGACCAGCCCACACAGACGGTGGTGATGCACCGCACAGAGCCCACATCTCTGCAGAACATGGCTCTGCAGCTGGCAGAGAAACTGGGCAGCTTGGTGGAGAACAACGAGCGCGTCTTTGACCTCAAACAGGGCGTCTACGGAGGCTACTTCAACAGAGGTGAGTTTAGATGACAAGTTGCACTGTATGGCACCCTGTTTCTGAATCACCGCGGGACTTGCTATTTGAAACCATGATAACTGGCTTTTATTTGTATTACAGATCAGAAAGGTGGCTACCAACAAAAGCAATCCTACCAGAGAGGTATGTTAAACTGGACTCAGGTTATTTCCTATTTAATATGTTGCACTTACATGTTAAGTTGGATATGGGTCATGTTATGCGTTTGGCAGCAGAGGGTATTTTTAAATTCATGAAACTGCAGTTGCCTTGAAACATTTAAAGTACTTGATTGGAAACAGATTTCTTTTTGACTTATATAATGAATCTGTCTGTACATTGACAAGATAATTATGTTTTCCTCTTTTTACCATCACAGATCAGAAATCCTCTTACCAGCAGAAGCAGTCGGGCTACCAGAGAGGTGGTTACAGGAATCAAAATCAAGGAAACTACTGAGCTTGAAGCTTGTGGATTTCAGTTTTTCCAGCAGAGCTAGTCTTCATTCCATGACAACATCAACAACCTGTGTTTTTGTGCTCAGCTCTTGGCTGTTCCTCCTTAATAAAACTGTTTTGCAGCTGCTTCAATGTCGGCTGGAGTTGCTTTATCTCAGTAACTGCGCAGTGTGATATTCCACTTCTGCCATCTCGTTGGAATAAATATGGAGTTTTATTATTTCTAACAGGCATTGATTGCAGTTTGGCTGGCTTGTGGAAGTACAGTCAGGCAATAGAAATGTTGTTATTGACCTACAGTTATCAAATAAATAATTATAAGCAGGCTGATTTTGATGTTTGGTTTTTGTTTATTTTTGTAGTTTTAAAATAAATTCAGTACAAAGTCAAAAAAAGGGAAAAACAAACCCCACCACTCCACATTGAAAATCAGTCACTCAAGTCTCAGGTCACCTGCTTTTAGATCTATAAATGTTTTTTTGCAGCCTACATTCAATTCAATTCCAGATGAGCTTCTATTCTGTACAATTAAAATTTAATGCTTAGTTACAGTACAAAATTAATTTTTATCCCAAAAGAAAAGACAGTCTGTTATCTAAAGGTACAGAATATATTTCCCAAGTAGAAAAAATGTGATATTCATTTAGATGGTACTTGTAGAGCTTCTGAGTGAGTCATTCCCCCCCAACTCCACTCAAATCACTCTTTAACCTGGCCACAAGGTAAGTAGGTCAGATCAGCCAGGGTAAATACTAACCAGCAGTCACTGTGTCACCACCGCTGACATGTTCTATTACTAGTTAGTTGATGATTCAGAGCAAATTGACTGACATCCTGACCAACAGTTGAAACCTGTTTAGTAAATTAGATTTTCAGAAGAAAGGTCCCCAAGGAAAAACATCTTAGTCTGCACAGACGTTTGAATCTAGTGGTTCAGTCTAGTTTTATAAATACTCATATGTAGGTTAAGGGCAATTCTGAGCATCAAGTTTTCCTCACTTTAAAAGAAGAATGTAGATTACCAAAGATGAAAAGAAACACTTCATAGTTGTATTTAAATGCATTCTTTTAATAGCCTGTCCATCCAATACACAGTGTTCTGCCATCATCAAATCTTTATTCAGTTCACCCGCAAAGTTTAAAGATGAGCAGTACATTAGAATTAAGAGTTTTATACTTAATGTACCTTCTGTTCCTAATTAGTAGGCTCAACAGTAGTTTTAAGGGGCTTTTTGGATATTGCACTCAAGATACCTGAACATGTATACGCATTTCACATTCTTCTGTTCAGCGGTGCTCCCAGCAAAGGTTTTTTCCACACCACCTTCTGGTTTCAAACCTCAATATAAAAGTTCCCATGTGTTCAGCAGTAGAGTTTATGGTTGCTAGCCTGTTAGCTGCCTCCCCTTAAACTCAGTCGGAGTCTCCGGTTGAGCTCTTTCCTCAGTAGGTCCCTCTCTTTGCGGATTCCCTGCAACACTGTGCGGTTCTCCTGAGCCCGGCGCACCAGATAGGGAAGCGTGTCATCCACTGAGCCGTAGGGCACTGACTTGTACACAGTGTAACCCTCCTTAGCTGGAGGGAAGAGGAGAAATCAACACACTTATGCAGTGTTTCCTTTCAGTGCAGCTCTGCCTAACGATTGTGGATTAGAAGGTAGATGCATGGGCATTAACATAATTTATCAGTTTCAATGGCGAGAGATCGGATGGCTAGAGCTGCTGATCTTATGATGCTGCAACAGTTAATGCATGTGTAATGCCAAGCTGTGATTTGGAGAAAATCGGCTCACCCAGTGTAAGGGAGACGTGATCACACATGCCCAGCAGCTGGCCGAAACACACTGAGCCTCCAGCTTTGTCTATCCCCAGCTCTTTCATCCTGAAGAGCATGTGCACAACAGTTACATATTAACTGGCAGTGGTTCCCAGCCTTTAAGGGTCATGAATACATTTTGAGGGGTTGTGAAACATTTCAAACATTTCTCTCCTATACAAACACTGTGATAATGTACAGATAGATTTCATGGCTTCTCACCGTTTGGCAGCTCGTCTCACCGACTCCTCATTGTGAGTGGCCACTATGATCCTGTACCTCTCAGGTTCCTGGGATATGACTTCCATCAACACATCAAGGCAGCCATTATAACTATACCAAGCAGACATGTGAAATGTGTCACGAGTCAGGTCAAGATCAAAAGTGATTGATTTCAAGAGGGCCGAATCGACAGAATGTTTATGTTTTGCCGCTGTCTGGGATGCATCTGCTGGATTATGCATCCTAACCTACCTGTCATTGGTGTCCTCCCAGCTGTGATGTATGGGGTCCGAGCGACCCTCTTTCATTGCCAGTTTTCGTTCTTTGTCCATGTAGGCGCCTCTCACCAGCTTGACACCCAAACAGAAACCCTCATTCTTGGATAGACAGAGCGCATCTAAGAGGAGAGACCTGGAGTCCTGATAACCACAGACAGGAAGAGAAGTCTCTGATAACGTCTCCCATTAAGAAAATGATTATCATGAATGCAGTTTTCAGTGCAAATATCATAAAGTGCTCGATGAAGACACTAAAGATAAATTGATAAGAGAAATAGAGATCATTGCCTTCAGGTAACACTGATATGTGTTCCAGATCCAGGCACCGTCTTTGTTAAATTTCTTCATCATTGCCATGGTGACAAGAGAAAGGGCGGGGTTCATGTAGGTGTACTCTGCATCAACCAGGACTCTGACTTTGCTTGCGCTTGCCTAAAAAAAGAAACAATATTTACTGAACATTTGCACACAGTTCTGGCCCTGACTGAGGAGGTGAAGGTTACAACCACTAGGTTCTGGTTGTGGAAGCCAGGAGAGGGGCAGCCAATCAGAAGAAACTGGACCTCTAGGCAGAGGGCCTTTAAAAGACAGAGGCTAACATGGCATGTTTCAGACTCTTTAAATGCCAGTATTTGCATGATTCACAGTTTTTTGGTTTGTTGTTTATCTTTATTTTGTTTGTTTGTTTACTGTGAATACTCTAGTTGAGTCCCAGAATAAAAGTGTGCAACCCGTGCAATCCAAATGTGTCCTTTGCATCAGTACCTCTGCTATCTTGTTGAGTCTCTGCAGGCTACATCGGAAGTGGGCAGCCTCCTTTTCATCCAAACCAGGGAAGCCGATTGTCTGAAAGAGGCAATTTTAGGAAAAGCTTCTTTAGCATCCAAATTGGTCTCATCAGAATTATAAAGACATAAATGTAAATGTATTTAAATCATAGGAACTGAAGGAAGACTTCTGACAAACTGGGTCATTTGTCGAATTGTGGACTTACCTCTCCGTCCATTGCTCTGACGAGGAGATTCAGATCGTATGGCTGCTGCGTGATGAGGCTTGTGAGTTTCGCCTTTGATACAAGCAGTATATTTTCAGGAAATACACAGTGTCAGAACTGAATCAAAGGAGAGGTAAGGCAGACAGGGGGCAGGTCGGGGGAGGTGGGTTTGCACATTCAAGAACAACTTGGAACAGCTGCGGACACACCAAACACTGAAATGTGCGTCCTTATCTTTTTTTCTCACATGTTTAAACGCTCTGATGTTAACGCCCTGCTACTTGTACAACCAGAATGCTCAAAAAAAAAGCCTCCACCCACCCACCCACTCAAAAAAAAAAGTTAAAAGTCCCCTTGTTACATCTTTTCTAATATATATATATATATTAATAATGGGGACTCTGATGTGGAAGCCTTACACACAGCTCTGGGCTGAGCAGCGCCGTGATCTTCAGCTGCATCATCGGCTCTTTGCTCCAAGCGTTGCTGTGGGACATTCGCACACACTCCAGCATGGCGACCATGTTGTCGTTGTATCTTTTCTCCCTGCAGGTGATAAACCGTAACGCGAGAATGGAGTGGACTTCACACCCAAGTGTAACAGCTGTGCACAGATGTGTAGGGGTGCTGAACAAGTCTGACATAGTGGAGCTGAGTGTGAGGTCCTTTAACTTCTGTCCTCACATGCTTGAGAGGCATGCAGGAGGTGAGCTGTGACACATACTGCGAATTTCAGGCAGGCCTAAACTTCTAGAAAAAATAAATAAAAACCTTCTCAAGCCTGTTGAGAAGAGAAACTTCTCAATTTAATAGAACTTCTGCACAGGCAGGTTTGCATCTTATTATGTCTCTATTTATTTTATCCAAATCAATAAAGACAGAATAAGCTATATATTTTTTTTATTTTATAAAAGAAAATGAATAGGTGCAAAAAAAATTAACTTAAGAGTCTGTTAGTGTCCCAAAAAACCTGAATGTTCACCAACATTGACCTACAGTATAATGATGGCAAAACTCTAAAACTAAGCGTGAATAATAACTCTTTAAAAGGAACCTTTGTATGACTTCTTAAGCGCAGTCATACCCGGTGCTCTCTCCGAGGTCCTCCTCAATAGGTACAGCCAGCATGGGTCTCAGTCCCTGCAAGCTCATCTTCTGCATGGACTGAGAGATCTCAGCCTCGTTCTCTCCGGCCACAAACTGGGCATACACAGTGGGACGCAGCAGCAAGGAAAACCCCCTTCTCCCCAGGAGTGTGCGTGCTACTGACATCAGCTGAAAACAGAAGAGAAGACCAAAGTGGAGCAGAAGAAGTGAAAAGGACTAATGGACTGAAGACTAGATGCCAGTTTTTATAGCTTACAGATTTTCTGAGTCTCACCTTTCCACAGTGGGTAACCAACAGTGGGAAGGAGCAGAGACGAAAGACCCCCAGAGCACGGAGCAGCTCACCCAAACTCTTCACTTTGAAGGCTCGGGGGTCCTCAAAGGACAGAGTGTCTGGAAGAAGTTCAGGCTGCTTCACTGCTACCGTCCTGGAGGTCGCAGAACTCAAGAGCCTCAGCGGCAAGAGGTGAGGGAGAGAGGGACGCAAATAGAAGCGCAGCATACTCCCGGGAGAAGTGCAGAATGTGTGTTTGTATGTTACTGATTCAGCTCGCAGGTAAAAAAGAAGTTTCTTTACAGTGTACCGGCCTCACTGCAAGAAGTATCAGTCGCAATTATGTTGAATCAGAAGCAGCATGCGGTAGATATTACAGTAATAGAATTTTATAATCACACACCTTACCTTCCACCCTAACACTGGCACCCAGAAGAGCCCAACGATGAAAAGCTGAAGCTCTGACAGGCAACGTGTGGGCTCGTAGAATTTATCATATTTGGCTCACTCGCTGGTTAATGAGTGACAACTTGGAAATTTGAGTAAATATCAGGTTGACCCTTAGAATCAGAGTTGTTCTCGTGGTTTAAAGGTTTGAAATCAACCAAACGGACCTGAAAACCTCAAGTAAATATCATGTGCAAAATTGTTTGTCATGTTGAATCAAGCCTTTTAAAAAAATAAATAATTGTTTTTTCTGCAGAGGACAATTCCAGTCAGTAACTGTGTGTGCATTCAGATATTAGTCTCATTAATGTGGATCAAATTCAGTGTGTTGTATAGTTTGTGATCCGTGTGATGTTGCGTTTAAGAGCGACTTTGCAGAAAGCTCAGTTATAGCTAGAGAAGGGTCGAGCTTAAACATCTGTTCCTCAAAAGCCAAGAAAAGCAGCCGGGAGAGGAAATGATTAACTGCTGCCTGTTGACGTCCTTGTCAAGTATCTCTGACTTCTTAAATTAAAAATCCTGTTAATCCCCTTAAATCTTTGCTCTACCAGGCATAAAAGCACTAATAGCTGTTCACAAAAAATAACAAATGATACAAAAAAAATCCAAAATAAATAAATCACTTACTTTCCTTTATTGTAAAGAATTAAATTCTGAAAACTTTAACCTGTCATAAACAATAAATCATAAATCATAAACCATCCTTTAACAAAACAGATTTGCAGCATTCATTGAGTGAGTCTGGGGTAGACCCTCTTATTAGCCATTCAGTCCTGGCCCATGGCTGCATGTTTGACATATCCCGTACATGTACAGAAAGTCAGACGTTTCCTGTTTTTTCTTCCTGGTAAGTTACTTACAGTAGCAGCAATTTTTGAGGTCATGTGACAGAGAAAGTTTTCACTCAAGTGGAGATATTTGGGCAAAATGCACAAAACCAACAACTTTCTGTGAGAGTACCCCCAAACAGTCTATGGCTGGAGCTTGCTAATCATTACTGGTAATTTTTTTTACATCACGTTTCCAGTTCCCAGTCTTTACCCTGGCAGTAACTCCCCACACTCTTAGCTGGATGTCTGGTCAGTCCCTGGACCTAGATACAAATATTACAGTTTTTTTCCAGCAAAATATTTAAGCTGAAAAGGACTGAATCACAAAAGCTTGAAAAAAAAGAATATTTTATTTTTCACACTGGAATGAATATAGAAAAGAAAATTTTCAACAAGTATATACAAACAAGAACCAATTTCATCAATCTGTCAGCTGAATTGCTGGGAAGACATGGACACACAAACACAGTGCACAACACTGGTACAATTTCTACACATTACTAATTCCCCTAAAAGCGCTATCAAACCAAAAAATTTTGTCCATATGAGGCTACCGTATTTCAAAACACCGTTCTTGTGCTCATTTCCAGGTAGGACCCCTGTGGGAGTGAGTGGCCATGTTGTTGTCTGTACAGGTGCCTGAATGGGACTGAGAGGGAGGGGTGAGGGTCCTGACACAGCCGGAGAGGGTAGGATTTAAAGGCAGGGTAGAGGGCTGGGGTAGGGGTGGAGGAGTGAATTGATGGATCCAGCTGAGGGAGAAGAGATGGGTGGTGCCGTACCATCTCTGGATGATAAGGTGGAGCAGGATTGAATGGAGGGATGGCACTGATTTCAACAGCAGGATATGTGGACGTAGAAGAGGATGTCGAGAGATTGGGTGCTGCTGGTGGCAGTGGGGCAGCAGGGGTGACAGACTGCTGGAAAGAAGAGGCGACAGCCAAGCAAGAGGACGGCTGAAAAGGAGGATGAGGAAGGGTGGATGGTGGATAAGTGAAAGAGGAGGGAGGGAAGGCAGCAGTAGCAAGGGAGGGAGCTTGGGATTGGTGGCTCAGATTTGGGAGGTGCAGGGCAGGGTGAGCAGGGCTGGGAGATATATTGGAAAAGGGCAGATGTTGCCTTTGTGGAGGAGCAGAGGGAGGAACAAAATATGTGGAAGAACCATGCATGGGTAGGGAGCAAGACAGAGCTGGTGGTGGGTTTTGACTGAGGAGAGGCTGAGCAGTACTCAGAGCAGGACTGAAATTTGCTGGCACAATATTTGGATACAGAAATGCTCCTGAACTTTGATCACTGGTTGAATTACTTTCAGTGGTGATTGGTTCAGCCTGTAGGTGCTGGCTGGGTTGGGTGAGCAGAGAATGAACAGATACTTGGTCCTGTAGACCCGACTGACATGTGGAAGGTGAGGCATGAAAAGAGGCATCAGCAGAAGCGTGGGGGCTGATGGTCTCTGGGACTGTGTGGTAGTTGTTTGAGGTGGAGGAGGAGGAAGAGGATGAAAGGAGTGACTGTGGGGAGGAGGAGCTGGAAGGAGGTGGAGTGGGGAAGGTGAAGGAAGTCTGCTGCAGCAAGGGAGTGTTGGAAGTGGTAGACAGCGTTGAGGAGGATGAGAGAAGGGAGGGATAGCTGATAGGAGGGACGGAGGGCTGATGATCAGATGTATCTGAGGAGTCGGAAGCCGGAAGGGAGGAGAAGGAGGAGGATGACTGAGGAAGAGGAGCTGAGGGGAACGAGGAGGAGCTGGCTGGAGCTGCAGGGAAGCTGGAGCTGTAGGCTGGTTCAGCCATTATGTCTGATCTGTGGATGAGAAAGGAAATAAGGGCTTTAATAGATTCACTGTTCTAATTTCTGGAAAAAAAATAGCAAAATAATCACACATCTCTACACAACTGAACCAGAAATTTTCTTTGCACCTGTTCAGAGGTGGAGTCGTGGCATTACTACATTACTAAATAATGACGAACTTAGACTGAACATATGAAACGTTACTATTTATAAAGTGTTTGTATGTGACTATGCACACACAAGGACGTTCCTCTGTTTCCTACCTTTCAGTCATACTATTTGCCTTCTCACTTCCTGGTGAGTCTTGTATGCCATTGGCCAATGTGATGCTGATGTCAGACATCTGGGATGCCATAAACTCCTGGCCGAGGTCCAGCGACTGCTCTGGAATCAGAGTGTCTTGATAGGAGGTCTCCTCTGGCCTGAACCCACAAGATGGGTCAGGCAGTGCAGGCAGAGAGGCCAGAGCGATGGCCTGCAGGTCTGCTGCAGAGGCTGGGGGCTGCGGCAGGAGCTCAGTGGAGTCGCATGGATCACAGCTCACTGATAGAGACAAACATGTGGCAATGTTTAATGTTTGTTTTTTTTTTTACTTTAATAAATGACTTAAAGTGGCATAAATCTGGTTTTCCCCCTTACCTATATCTAAAGTTTCTGTCAAGACGGATATTTTGCGTTTCTGTCTTGCATCTCTTTGTCTATGGAGAAAAAAGCCGTTTAGATTTTCTAAAACAATGAAGCCAACAGTGGGGTCTGTGAATGCATTTGCAGTTTGTGTTGTGAGTTACCTTTTGCTGTTCATGCCATCCTCTCGGAAGCCCTTAGCAAAGGGGTTAGAGTTGATCTTAAGCTCTGTGATCTGAAAATAAACGCAAAACACATTTTATAGTTTCTTAACTTCCGCTGTTGGATATTATTTTCTTAATGGTGCAATGAATCTCTTATATATCAGAGGAATGTTTGTCTCTGTGACTCTGCTGCTTGGTGACACTTAAATTGACAGTGAATGTGGAGTTTCACGGCACCTTGCTGTTCTGATAGGCGGTGACGGTGATGAACTGGGTCTCAGGAAAAACGAAGGAGTGCTGTCCTCCGCCCCACCTCAACACATCCCGGGCTTCTATCACATGAACTCTGGGCTGGTATCGATGCAGCGAGTGTAGGATGATCTTTGAATAAAAGAAAAAGATTTACTCAACATACAGCAGTAAGGGTTGTGTCCTGTATCCATTAGGTCCGTTAATCTGCAGTACGTACATGTCCCTGTGCGTCCAGGGTGTTGTTTGTGAGCTTGGCGTAGTGAAATGAGATGGTGCGGCTCTGCCAGTGGGCGCCCGTGGCAGGAGAGTCTGGGTGGATGAACACCCGATCCGGTAGCCTCGCCTCTGCAGCTCCAACAGCTTGCCACCCGCCACCTTGGAAACGATAACGGGAGTTGTCCACAGGAACAATATCCAGGAGGAGGATGTAACGGAGAGACGGATTCAGGCCTGACAGCTTCAACTTCAAACCAGGAAACATCCGTCTAAAAAAAAAAAAAGAAAGAAGTTAAAAAATAACACACAGTTGTGTTTGTTTGTTGTCTTATTACTTGAACTTATTGGTTGCTTGTTTGTCACACAGAACAGAGAAAGAGGGGTGATTAGGGAAGAACTAAAAATGAGTGAGGAGGCATGATGGGACGGTAGGGAACATTAAGGAAATACAGAGGGTAAAAAGCAGAAGCAGTGGCAGGCAAATGGGAAAATGGGACATGGATAATTGCAGGTGAACTCAGGATATAAAAAGCTGCAGAGAAGATGTAAACTGAGTGGTGAGTTTCATTCATACAGCGTGTACTCTACAGTATCCTCTCACCTGCCCTTCTTTGTGATGATCATCTCTGTCCCCACTGAGCTGAACTGCTTCCATAAAGACGAGTTCTCCAGCTCCATCTTGACTTCATCTTTTTGAGTTGCGGGTGCAGGCTCGTTGGAGACGGGAGCAGGCGGTGGAGGGGCCAGCAGCCTCCGTGGCAGAGCTTTGGCAGCCACCTCGCATGCGGGAGGGAACAGCGGTATATGCACAGGTGCCTCCCGCTCTGGACAAATCCAAGAAAGAGAAAAAAAACTTAACTGCTTAAAATAAAGCAAATATGGAGACATTTTAATCATATAACTGTAAATTTGGTTGCTGCCATAAAGGCCCCATCATGCCCTTGTCTTTGCTAAATGGAATTTATAAACTTTTATTTCATAAGCAATGATTTCTCATTGTCTCAGAACTTAAAAAGCAAGAAATGAATTGGGTTCTATTTATGAAAACATTAAATTCCTAAATTAAAATTAAGATCTTTAAAAGTATAAAATTACAAATTTTCATGGATGTTCTGTCTCTTTATTCCTGCACGCACGAATGCATTTACTCCCCCTCACCTCTGTAAAAGCAGTCTCCAATCCTTTGTGGTCCCAGAGCCAAACCAGGGAACATCTCCATGCTCAGCATACTCCTCGTCTCTCTTTGTCCCTTTACTCGTCTCTTTCACCTGCAGCAAATTAACATTTCTTCAGCTCCTTTTGGTCCCCCCTGTTCCTCGTGCAGATTTTTCCTCTGTTATCTAAAACAAAAAAAGGAGTTGCAACTGGAGATCTCTTCTTAAAATGTTCACTCGAGTTCTGTTTCGCTCGGTGCTCTCAACTTTCTGCTGTCCTTCTTCCGTAACAGCCCTCAGTGCTGGCGTGCTCTTTTAAATAGGTGTGTGGGACTTCACACGTACGGCCAAATGGGCCCATTTTCACGTAGCTCTTCATTTGCCTCCCTGTCTCTCCTCCCTTTACCCTCAACTCTCTTTCTGTCCCAACAAAAACAAACAACATTGGTCACATTGGAGGAAATCAGGGTTTACTTCAATATCTGAAAACACCAACGTGATTTGGTTTCCTTTATTGTTTCCACTACATTTCATCACGCTTTCGTCTTCCCCTTCAAAGATCTCACTAGATACATCGAAAATAAATATTTTACACACAAACCAGTAAATTTTCCAACTATATTGAAGTTAAAATATGCTACATTGCAACCACCAAGAAGGATGCACATTAATGCATGAAATTGGAAATAGAACTGAGCTCCACTGTGTGCTTTTCTATCGAGGTATGTTTGTGCTGCATTGGAAGCTGGTTTGGGATCATTGTCATGCTGAAAAATTCAGTTATTGCTGATCAGATTTCCCAGATTTCCATCTGGTGGATCAAAATCTGATGGTACTTTTCTGCGTTCATAATGTCATCTATTTTTTTTTTTTACAAGCTCTCCAACAGCCTGGCTGAAATGCTGCCCCAAACTGAACAGTAGAGGGATCAACTCAAGACTTTTAGATACTGTTCATCCGCTGTAGATAGTTTTTTAGTCCTGCCACTTCTTCTTTTGTTCTCCACTTGTTCAGTTTTTTAAGGGCACACTGCACACCAGCTGACAGCTCTGTGGGAATCACCTTGTTGGTGCAGAAATACTGTTTTATGTCTGCCAAACTGCAATCTTTGGCATTTTTCATAGATTCAACTAAAGAAATGAGTGCAAATTGTGTGTTTTTTGTGGCAGGTTGATAGTATCAAAGTGCCTAAAGATACAATTTAAAATTGGTTCTTTGCAAAGTTGTCTGTTATTTATAGACACAACACTGGTTCATCTCCTGGGTTAGGTGCTTTTAATGCTTCAATTATTTATCAGTCAGTTTTAAGTGGCTTAACAAAAAAAAGAAGCATTCCTCTGAAAATGGTCAGGTACAAGGACTGGACTGAAAATGATTAAAAAAGCAGGTTGTTTCAAATACAAACCTTGAAAAACCTTGAAAAACCTGGAGAACTATTGCTCAAGACCACTTAAAAAATTACAAGAAAGTCAGACTCCTTGGAAGCAAAATATAAAGAAATGAGGGGGTGACTCTAAACTTTTGCATGGAGAAAATAAGCACATTTTAAATATTTAGGCCCGAGCCTCCCGTAAGGGTAGGCGAGGAGCCTATTGTATTCGCTCGCGCGAAAAAGAAAAAGGGTCAAAGTCGAGCGCGAAGCGCTCGACTTTGACAACGGA
>JAVDPK010002127.1:99187-115653 GCA_034780415.1 Cichlasoma orientale
CTTTGTAAATATCTCATGTTACAACACCTGGACACCTGCGGCTTATATTCAGGTGCGGCCTATATATGTAAAAAGTTTATATTTCTTTTAAAATTCAGGTGCACTCAAAAGTCCGGAATTTACGGTATATAAGGCAAAAACGAGTTTGTACAGTTCTAATGAGCTTGAAAGTCACTATTTGGTGTGACCACCTTCATTCTTCAACACAGCCTGAACTCTCTTAGGCAGCTTTCTTGTAATTTCTTACAAGTAATCTTCAGGAATAGTTCTCCCGGCTTCTTGAAGAACATTCAAAGTTCCTCTTTGGATGTCGGCTGCCTTTTGTTCCATTATTTGTCAAGATAATCCCACGCTGCTTCAATAACATTGATGTCTGAGTCCTTGGGAGGCCAGTCCATGACTGTTAGTGTTTCACTGTGTGTTTTTCTATCCAGGTATGCTTTTTACTGCACTGGCCATGTTTGGGATCATTATCATGCTAAAAAATGAAGCTGTTGCCAATCAGATGCTTTCCAGATGGTATTGCTTGGTGGATCGACATCTGATGGTGCTTTTCGATGATACCACAGTTTAAAAAAAAAATAGCCTCAAGACCATTTTAAAAATTACAAGAAAGTCTGGCTCCTTGGAAGCAGAATATTAATGAATGATGGCTTGAGAGTGACAATTCACATCCTGTAACTGTGTGCCACACGCTCGCTTGCAAATGTTACTTCAGTGGATGCTGAGGCACGTAGGGTCGCCAACTTTCTCCAAAGTCAGTCGCAGCAGGCCTCCAAACTTCATGTAGCCTTCAGATTAGCTTAAGAACAGTGCGTATAGAGATGTGTTCTCTGGAGTGATGAATCACGCTTCTCTGTCTGGCAATCCGACGGATGAGTCTGGGTTTGGCGGTTGCCAGGAGAACAGTACTTGTCTGACTGCGCCAAGTATAAAGATTGGTGGAGGGGGGATTATGGTGTGGGATTGTTTTTCAGGAGTTGGGGAAGTTCTGAGCAATGAAAACAGACTGAAATTAGAGTCAGTGAGAGCATTTTAAGAGAGGTCAGTGCACCAAAATTAGTTAAACTCGAATTGTTAAACACAATGAAATCCACTTAACATTAAACAACAATGTTGCAAGGATGAGTTTTGTCACTTGCAGAATATCTGGGGGCCGTTTTACACTCAAGCCAAGACTGCTCCTACTTCAGCATCAGAGCTGAATGATGACTTTAACATTGCACATTATTAATCTGTCTTCAGGAATTCTGCTTTCACTTCTGAACTGCACCTTACTGGAATTTAATTCTTTGTTTGATTTCTACAATTTCATGGTTGTTTGAAAGTCATGAACTGTCCTACAGTGGAGACCAGTTTATAACTAAACTGTACCAGAGCTGTGGTCAGAAATTTACATCCACTCATCATGGAGATGAATGTCACAGTAATTTGTGGATTTTAATGAATTATTTGAGCTGTTCTTTTTCCAGGGTGGAATGATTGCACAGCATACATCTTTAATGACTTTAAAAAACAAGCATTAGGTGCACACATTTGACTTTATTTTGGATTTTCTCTAATCCACACAGGGTCAAAAGTACACAGAGAGACTCAAATATATACATACACCCCCGTTAATAGTTGGTTAAATGTTTCTTAGCAAGTTGCACTGTGACCAGATAATTTTGGAAGCCATGAATAATCTTCTGGCATGATTCTGGCTGGATATTAGACCACTTTTCTTGGCAGAATTGGTACAGTTCATTTAAATTGGTTGGTTTCCTGCCACAGAACTGGCTTTTAAGCATAGTCCACAAATTTTCAGCAGAGCTGAGGTTGGGAGTTTGGGAAAGCCATCCCAGAAGCTTAATGTTAGGCTGCATTATCCATTCCCAAACCAAACCATGCCCGTGATGAGTGTACGTAAATGTCTGGCCACAACTGTATAGTGCCTTTTTTCAAGTCTGATATGACACATTTATAAATGATGATCACCTTCTTTGTTTTCCCCACATTTAGGGACAGGTTGTCGTCGTTGCACCATGTGGCCAGTCTGCTCACCTCACTTCTGTAGTGGGTCTCGTCGTTGTTGTTGATGAGACCCAAAACTGTTGTATCAGCCGCAAACTTGACAAAGAGGTTGGTGTTGTGGATGGGAGTGCAGACATGAGTCAGCAAAGTAAAAAGCAGGGGGCTGAGCACTCATTCTTGAGGGGCTCCTGTGCTCAGTGAGATGGTGATTGAGCTGTTACCGCCAACTCTGCTTGTGGTCTCTCAGTGACAAAGTCCAGCAGCCAGTTGCTTAGTGAAGTGCTGAGGCCCAGATGGTCCTCAGATAATCATTGAAGCAAGCTGGTGATTGCTTCTTTGGTACAGGTATGATGGTGGTGGTTTTAAAGGTGGGACAACAGCCTGGCTCAGGGAGGTAAAGATGCCTTGAGTTCCTTGGCACAGTCCCTCAGAATGCAACCAGGAATGTTGTCTGGATCAACATTATATGCTTTTTAGGGCTGATAACAGTTCAAAACAATGACTATGGTTGAAAGGTGTAGCCTGACAAAAAAAAGACTTAATTTTTTTGTGCCTATTTGCAGTGGTTTATATAAATACATAAAATATATGAATGTCTGTGTCTTTGAAAGAGACAGACTGGATATTTGCAAACTAAGAATCGAGATAAAATAGATGGCCTCTCTATGTGGGATCCATTCAGCGTTTCAATGCACGGAAAACAACAATTTGCAAAATGCGGTGCTGTCACTGGTGCAAATTTCTCGTCATGACATGAGATGCTGCCGCCCGGACCTGTAGGAAAGTAGCTGGCGCAGCAGTCCGACAGTGTTGAGTCAACGTTGCATCTGGGAGGCTGAGGAGAGAGGAGGCAGCGGCATCTCTGCTCTGCTGTGGCGAGACAGAGGAGATGACATAGCGACTGGACCAGCTACAGTCACACTGACACCTGTACCCGACTGCGCCATTGTCTTTTTTCGTCTGTTTCATTAGATAGCGCTGTTTCCGTCGCATGCTTCTCACCAATGCCCTCGGTGAGCTGCCCTCATACAGATTTTGATCTAAGTTGATGCACGCTAGCGCTAGCTCGCTGCTGCTACCCTTCAACATTGAAGTGGCCACATAAACATGCGGATCATCGAGGCGGAGACCCCCGGGATACATCTAAACGCTTTCTGCAGGACACGACTTTCGACTGGCCGCTGACTGGACTCTGCAGAGTCGCCGTGTAAATGTTGCATAACATTTTCTTCCTCTATTCTAGACATGTGTAAACTCCAATCTGCTAGCCACGGTTAGCGTTTAACGGGGTCGGTTAGCTGCATTGCTATTGCTAAGTGCTACAAACAAATAACAAGCTAATGAAACAGTTTAATGTGACCATGTCGTCCCTATGAATTAGCAACAAAAAACAGACGGGGACACACTCAGCTATTAGCCTTTATGTGGGGATGCTAACATCTTTATAACTGTTGTTATGGATGGATGGATGGATGGTGCTGGCTGCCAAGCCAGTGGTGACTAAACTACCACAGCTAACGATAGCTAGCGCTTGCAGTCATTGTTAGCGGGCGATTGAGCGGCGCAGACAGTTGCTGTTGCCTGCCGCGGGATGGCATTTAATGCTGGCGATATCGTTTTGTTCACTGAGCCTACACGGACACTGGCTGACCCAGTTTTTCTTATTAGCACTTTTACAACAAAACTAGAAAACCCGCTAACTCGCCGTAGCACTCTGCCGCTAGTTAGCTTAACTAGCTCTTATATTTTGTGAGAAAACGTAAGTTAGCGTTTGTTCAGGAACAAGTAAATTTGACACGTGGGGCTCCTTGAGTCTCCATCATGTTATTTAGCCAGCGCTAAGGCTAACTTAAAAATTAAAGGTTAACTGGCTGAACTAGGCTGGGTCTTTAATGTTCCCAGAATAGTTTAATTATATGTGAACCCACCAAAGCCTAACCTGTACTTAGTTACCTGTCTGGGTAACCTCGACTAGCTGTGCTGCCTGGAGCTGTGAGTAGCAGCAGCAGCAATGTCAATATTTTCGACGTTTGGGATTTTAAAAATAGCGCAATGCGTATTTTGCTAATGGACTTCAACTTTTAATGAGTCAGCTCGTCGAGTCTGTGCAAACTGCAAACCCGCCTGGTAAAACCACATGGTTGCCGTAAAAATAAAGAGGAAATTGAATAAGGCCTACAGTGTCATGTAGGTAGAAGAGCATGCTGCACAAAGGCGTCTGCTCACTGACATCCTACACCTGCACTTAGTGTAGTGTCTCAGTTTTCGGTGCAGTGCACCGTTCTCTTACATCTTATTTGACCTGTCAGTAGAATAATATATTGCCACCAGAGTTAGACTTAGATAGTGTTTATCAAATGTTTACACAAGTGCGTTGGATGCAGTGACATCAGTATGAGCCCTTATTCACTCGGTCATGTCTCCTGTTTTTCAGAGAGGGGAAAGAGCGACGGATCTCAAGGACCAGATTGCCTGCTGAAGTTTTTGCCTCTGCGACAGATTGCCAGGGATCATGCTGACCATCCTAGCTGCTGGCTCTATTTTCTTTCCAGGCCTTTTCCTGCTGTCCAAACAATGCCTGAAGACCATCCCAGGACTGAGATGGAGTGAAGGGGACGCAGTGATTGTATCAGCCAGGTTAGCCCCTGCGAAACCTTTTCAGCTTTCTGCGTGGTCTCACTTGCAACAGATGTAGAAATACCATCTAGAAACTCAACGCTCACTCTGTTTACCTTTTATGCTGACAGCATGCCCCCTAAAATTGTAGTAAAGTGGTGCTTTTATTGTAGTGCAGTCCTGGTTGTTTTAGACTAAATATTCAGTTTTTTGCATAACAAGTGTGGCAGCTGATTTTCTTTTTTTTTTTTTTTCCATTTACTTTCAGCTGTGTTATTTCTTGCATAAAACCATAAAGCAGCCCATTCTTAACATGTGTTAACTGGACAGTGAATTTTTTTGTCATTACTCCTCACAGGTTGGTGTCCTCAGTTCAGGCAGTCATGGCTTCCTCAGCTGGCTACATCATTGCTTCTTCCTGTGAAGACATCATTGAGGACCAGTAAGTTGATTGTCACATTTGATCAACCTTTTCTGTCTTTAATGTTGTGATCGATCATTTTTCTCTGAACAATCCTCAGCACTTTGTCTCTTTTTGATGGCTGTTGAGATTAAATAGATTCCAGCTAATTTTTTTTTTTTTTTGGGGGGTGGGGGGAGTACAATGGGGACAAGCATTGCTTTATTAAAGGTTATCACAGGTTTTATGGCAAGTTGCATTTAGCTCCAACTTGGCAGTATTACAAAAGTTGTGTTCTGACTATTAGTGAACCTGTTCTTTCCTGTTACTTCCAGGCACTGGCTCACAAGCTCTTACATCATGTTTGCCGTTCCCTACTTTGTGTATGACATCTACGCCATGTTCATGTGCTACTGGTACAAGCTACGGGTCAAAGGGCACGAGGAGGCCTCAGCAGCACCCCAGTACATGAGCTCAGCGCTGACCAGCTACTTGCGTCGCGAGTTCCTCATGGTGCTGCACCATGTTGTCATGGTCACCGTCTGCTTCCCCGTCTCTGTGGTAACTGTCATATGTTGCTCTTTCTGTTGAGCAGAGATCTGAGCAAAGCAAGAAAAGTATAGCAGTGAATTATCTACCCACACTCAGGTATTTTAGTCTTGTGTAAAGGTACAGTGCACTTGTGGCAGAAGTGTTTCATTTTTTTTTATTCCCAAAGCAAGAATTACTAAATAGATGTGTTCATGTCCTGTCTGAGGGTGCTTGCAGTGTAGCGCAAAAAGTGCATTATAATAATAATTGTATAATAGAGGAGTTTACTTGGCATATATTCTGTTTAATATGCTGTTAAGACAAGGAAGGAAACATTCAGAATAAGAGCCTGGTAATTTCCTGATGGACTAAATTAGGAAAGTTTAAGTACATCAGAACTGTGTGAATTTAAAAAAAGTGTGAATGTGGCTGAGATCCAGTTATATAATTTCATTTATAAATCAACTAAACTAACTAAGCAGTCTCTTTTTCCAGGTTTTAACACTATGCTTCCCTCGTTTTAAAATATCTTTAATAGATTTTAAATCATTCACTGTTCAGCAGTGCGTTCAGTGAGCCTGTAGAGGCATTTAAAAGCCATCCACATTTGTCTGACAGAGTAGGAATTAAGTCTTCGAACTATTTCAGTAGGCTTTCTAAATGTTCTCTTCCTTAAGGGTATTTTTATTGCACATGTGCTAACAAGGACACAAAGGAACAATACAGTCTAGACTCTAGACAAATAATCAGCTTCCTTTTTCTCTCTCTAGTTTTGGCGACAAGGAAAGGGAGATTATTTCCAGGGCATAATGTTCATGGCTGAGCTCAGCACTCCGTCTGTCTGCTTAGGAAAAATACTCATCCAGGTAAGAGTCTCCGTTCGGCCTGTAAGAAGATTTTGGTGCATTTTTGCATGTGCATGTGTGACACTAAAATTCTTCTTCACTCTCTACTTTTTTTTTTTTTTTTCTTCTCCCTTTTAATTCATTGGAGAGTATATTTCCAGCCATTCCCAGCATGCAGCTTGTTCATGCCCAGCGGCTCCTGTCAGCTGTGTCTTACATGAACAGCTCTGTCAGAAACATCAGTCTTTAATTGGTAACACAGTCCACTGTAGGAGTTGCCTATCCCCCTGTATTTGTTTTAGGTCTGTGTGTTTCAGTGTCTGCTTGTACCCCCAAATGAGGCTCCCACAGCTGTTTGCCTCTCAATATAGCCCCTAGTATTTAGACTGGATATTCAGCGGATATACTATCTGCTTGTCCTTCTACCCTTTATCACATAGCACCCTAGCCCTCCAATACACAGTGCACATGGCAGTTTGGTAAACAACACAAGCTGCAGCTTTGGAGACCTCCCTGCTTAAAGAATAAAAAAACCCAAAAAAACATGGAGAAACAATGTAAACAAAGGAGTTCTTATTGATGGGATGCCATGTAATTCTAGGATATGAGGTTAGTGAATGGGCAAGAGGAAAAACTTCTTGAACAGATGTGTGTTTGTGCTGTATGTTATCTCGCTAAAGCAGGTTCAAGATAAAACTTGAAGCAGCTTCAAGCTGCTACATCATCGCGCTGTCCTACTGCCTCCTGTAGAAATCACCCAGTATCCAAACAGCAGCATTACACTGTGCTTTCACCACGCCTTGTTTAGATAGTATTAACAAATATAACAATAATTAAAATTAACAGTATAATAGTCAAAGATTAACATCGGCGGCTTTCACCAAACTGTACCGCTTGCTTTTCTTTCTCCCTCTCTCTTTTTATTCCCGCTCTCAGTACAAACAGCAGCACACTCTCCTGCACAAAGTGAATGGAGCTCTAATGCTGATCACTTTTTTCATCTGTCGAGTCCTACTCTTCCCTTACCTCTACTACGTCTATGGAAGGTATGTCTTTCTTTCCATCTCTGTTCTGCTGTCTGGCTGAACTGGGGTCAGTGACTTGCACAGCCACTTGCGCACGTTTACAATCCTACAATGTTTTTGTCTCTTCCGTTTGGATCCAGGTACGCGTCCATTCCCTTCCACATGGTTCCCCTGTCGGTGCCCTGGCACTGTAACTTCGGCGCCGCTCTGCTAATGGCACCTCAGCTCTACTGGTTCTCCCTCATTTGCAGGGGCGCCCTGCGACTGTTCACAGGCACATCCCGCTCGCAGAGGCCGCACGCGACCGCAGCCGCACCTAAGGAGCTCCAGACGGATGGCAGTACTGTGCCCCAGCCTGCCAACGGCTACAGCACGCTCTCCACAGAGCCCGAGCTGGCCACACACTGAGAGGAGCGGTGTGGAGGGGAGGCTGAGGCGGGGAGGGAAGGAAGGCGAATGTACCAATGAGTATGTAAAGGAAAGAACGCTGCGAGGGGAAAAGCAAGACTTGAAACAAGCTGAGACGATGGCCTCAGATTGTGCTGAAGTGCTTGTAGCCAGCAAACAGCTAAATGCTTCGGTGGCTAGCCTTCAAGTACTTCAGCCTCTTAGTTTGTAGGAAACAAAACAGAGTGTTAGAGCGCTCAGTATTTAAGATGTCATCGGGCACTGTGACAGACAGGAACATGCACTGACTAGAGAGGAAGTTGCCTGGATGTACAGCAAGCATAGGTGGCTGTTTCCCTCACGTAGATCCAATTCAGTCCTCTCTGCCTCGTGGAAGAGCAGGAAAATAGGAATGTATTATATTGTATGTTAGTATGTTCGCTGTAGATGGAAGGCCTAATTCAGTTTAGTAATGAAGAAGACCTTCAAAAAAGAAAAAAAAAATCCCAGCTAAGCAGTATTTTGACTTGTTAGTGTTTATTATCTGTATCCTCTATGTAGTCACTGTCACTCTAACAAAATGTAACCGACCTGCAGACTGACTCATCTTTAGAACGGAGATAATCTCACACGACTGTATTCTGCTGCCTTATCCCTCCCCCCTCCATTCTTTGCAGTTTCTTTACTTTTTAAATTATTTTTTACTCTCAAGAAAGAAGGAAGAGGATTTCCTCGGACAAAAAAAAAAAAAAAAAATGTGACGGTTGTACATAGCAGATGTAAAAATGTCATTCCATGTCAGTATTAGGTCAATGTTTGTTTATTTTCTTCGGTTTTGTCTCAGTTCTGCATCACACATTATGACAGTTCATATTTAAGACGGAAACTTTTTCATGGTTTTACAGCTTAGTGAACACAATCTACCCTCAAATATTTCCACAGTGGTCCTCGTTTCAGCATGGATAAAACATTCCTTTTCATCACTTTTTTTTTTTTTTAATGCATTCAATGAAGTGATGCACAGTAACAGTCACTTTTACCTGGTTATCTTTTAACAAGTTTGGTGCTGTTGTAAATCTTCAAATTTACAGCGGCACCGATTGCAGGAATATTTCATAAAGGGATCCATGATGTTTGAGTATTTTTAGCTCTTTTAGGAGTCTTGCAATGTTGAAATTTGAAGGGGAACAACAAAGAGAAGGAAGCACTCTCTTGTGACGGATAAACAGCACATTTGTTATTTTGCTGTCACTCATTAAGTCCCCCCCCCCACTTGTAAGTCCATGAATCAAGCTTTTTAACATTGTGCGAAATGTTCCAATCATTTGAGCCACTGGTTCTATGAACCTTCTATGAACAAATAGGCTTGTTTTGTGTCATTTCATGTTTGTTTTAAGCAGCTATACCTTTCTGGAAATGGGTCGAGGAAAAAAACAAAAACAACTCAGCTTAAAAACCATCAAAAGACAGGGTAGTGTGTGCCAAAGCATCTGGACAGCCATGGGCATGTTGAATATCCATTCCTCTGTTCCATGAATTCATAAGGTACTGCTTCTTGACAATACTCAAACATTTCAACTGATGTACTGTATATTCCACAAAATGCTTGTTATTTATTTGTAAGTATTTATTTATTTATTTATTTGGTTTGTGGTTTTGAATGCATATTTATGCATACATATTATACTCTATGCTTCTGAGCCTTATGTGAAGGCTGTATTGTTACTCAAACTTAGCTAAAATATACTTCTCTGTCCTGAGCCTGTCTTGAGTCTTTTTTTTTTCCTTTTTTTTATTTATTTTTATTAACAAAAAGCTTTTCGTACTTTCTAAAATCAGTGTGTGAAGTGCCGCTCCCTCGTGAGGTTGAAGGGAGCCAGTAGAGGGTGCCAGAATCAATCAATCTATTTGATTTCACATGATGAGCTTTGAAGGGGGGGGGGGGGGGGGGCTAGTGGTGGTTCATTTCTACTGCTGCAGTTCTGTAGTTACACAGCTTTAAGCAGCCAAACCAATTTCACTTTAAAGCAAAGTTATGGGGAGTATGAAATGGAGCACATTTAAAGATTTTTCTTCTAATTGCAATCCTTAATAACAAACATTTATATTACGCATATGTTGCAGAGGGAATTTTGTTGGATTTTCCACATTTTTAAGGCTATTCTACACCTGGCTATCTGGCAAGTTTTAGCGTTGACTTCCCTTTCTTATTGCTTGTGAACAGGTCTTTAAAGTGAGGGCTTTAAAAATGAAATTCACTGTTTACATGTGATTTAGAGTGATCGGTTTCCCTTTAATATCTCTACTTCAATGTTGGCCATAACTCAAGAACAATGTGACCTAGGATGTTCAAATTCACACCATAGATGCATCGACTAAATTGGATGAGTTTGAATCTCGACGACCTTGACCTGAAAGTAAAGGTCAGAGGTCAAGTTTTCTGAAACTCTTGTGAACACACTGTGGTTGAGATTTTGACCTAGGATGTTCAAATTCACACCATAGATGCATCCTGTTAAAGCTGGATCCATCAAACTTCACAAGCTTGTTCACTGATGCGTTTCACTTACTGAAGACAGAGACCCACAAACAAGCAGCAACAGCAGGTGGCTGCAGCAGAGGCCTGGCAGAGCATCTCAAGGGAAGAAACAGATTTGGTGATACCCATGGGTTCAGTCACGAGCACTAAAAATACTCATGTTTAAAATGTCTAATTACTTTTGGGCTTCTGAAAATGGGGGACTATGTACAAAAATGGCTAATTCCTAAAGTTAATGCTAAATTTTTGTAACCCTCCTGAATTAAAGCTGAAAATCAGGCAAAAAAAAAAAAAAGTCTCATTGTCCAAATATTTATTAACCTAATCGTACATAAAGAAATGCCTTAATTTTTTTGGTACTTACACTAGCCACTCGGAGCTGGTACCTCACATTTCTATGCCTTAATGATATTCATTTAAATCCAATTTGACCTTTTGGATACAAAAATGTGTCATTTTAGCCTATTAGACCTTTGTGTGAACATTTGTCTCAATTAGTATATGAATTATTGTATTATGGCCAAAAACATGTTTCATTAGGTCACAGTGACCTGACCATTAATGTCAGTTCATAATGTAGTCCAAATAAACATTTGTCCTAAATATGAAAAAAGAATTCAAGGAATTGAAGAAATGCATTCACAAGGATAAAGAGGATGAAAAACCAGATATATCCCTATCATAACACTTTAGCCACAGTTTTACATAAACTATCGGCACACACTGAGTACTGCAGGTGAGTGACGTTCTCCAGGGTTAAAATGTTTATTGCCATCATACAAAACACATAAAACATACAAAACTTGTTACATTAAAAAAATTCAAGTTTTTAGAAAGCCTTGGGAAAGTCTTGGCCTTAAATGCCTTTGGGCAAGTCCTGATCTCAAAACTTCAGTATCTCCTCTGTCGTGGGGAGAAGATGGTGTTGGGGTTGCTGTCTCGTTCCCTCTCCTTGTCCCGCTCCCTCTGGCTGTTTGGAGAAAGCGGTTCCTCCAGCTTCTTCTCAGTCTTGAAGAGGTCTCTGCCTGTGCGCATGATGTGCTCCTCAATCTTGCGGTGGCGTTTCATGTCTGACAATACTTTGTCCAGCCGAGCTTCCCGTTTAACAGAGGAGCGGGCTGAAGATCCTGGAAGAGAAGGGACAACATTCTATTTCTTTAAAAAAATGTTCTTCCTAAAACAACCCAATAATGAAGAGGTTTTTTAAAAAAAGAAGACAACACAAATTACTGATTGTGGCATACCTGGAGTCCTGCGTCTGCTGAGGAAGGCATTTTTTGGAGTGTTTTGCATTTGCTCCTCATCAAAGTCAAACTCAGTTGGAGTTGGAGGCCTGAAAAAAAAAACCATGAGGCTGTTAACAACCAGAAGTACACAAACTGAAATCCTTAGACATGAAATGACTGAAAGGAAAAGTAATACTGACTTGCGTTCTCTCTCCTGCCTCTCCCTTTCCTTGGCCGCCTCTTCCTCTTCATCTCTTTCGGGTGAAGGAGTGAGTTCAGGTGTGGGTGGCCTTCTAGAAAGGGGCACAAAGTTCAATTCCAGCATCTCGCCTTTAGCAAGGAGCTCATAGAGTCTTTTGATCTCTGCAGGAGGAGGCATCCAGTTTTTGGGGTCCTCCATTTCCTCGTCGCTGTACGGAAGCTCCCAGTCACCGTCCACCTCTGCAGCCTGCTTTCCATCTTCAGCTTCCACCCCTGCGTCTGCCTGAGATTCATCCTTCTGCGACTCTCCTCCTACTGCATCTGTGTTCTCGTCTGAAAAGGCAGAAAGAAGTGTACACAGTCAGTTTAACAAATGCTTTAGAGTAAAAATCTATATTTAAAAAAAATGAAGCCACATAATATTTTGGATTAACCCTCTACTGTGCTTTTATGTAGTCCTGTGTTCATCCTATGTTTGAGCTCTTCTCCTTTAAGGCCACCTGCTTTTGTTTTGATTGGCTGCCCCTCAAAGGGCCTGAGCAGCAGTGTGGCTGCTGTGCTCATAGCCAGCATACTGTGTGTGATGAGCATCCACCACCCAAAAGTATTGTAGATATGATAAAAAGTAATAAAGTTCATAATAGGTCCACTTTAAACATCTTTCAAACACACTGACTTGAATTCTCCGTGATAAGCTGTAAAAATAGGGATGCACTGACATGCCAACCAAGCATCAATATCAGCACTGCTGATGGCCATCGGCCAATTTGCAAATTAGTGGTGACATTTACTGATGGCAGTAGCAGCCATTTATCTCATGCAGCATTAATTTTCTGCTGCAAGTGTTCAAAGATGGTTTGATTAAGAGCCAAAATACTTTAACTGATAAGTATGTAAATTAGGGAAAAGAATTTTAAAAAAAAGTCCAAAGCCAACGTGGTAAATATCAGGTAATAAACAAGTACATACCCAAATTGTTTGTGTTTTGTTTGCTTGCATTTTCTACTAATCCCAACTTCTGCCTGACATTACTGATTACTTACTTACCTACCTCTTACTAGTAATCCCTTTCTGTTACTTCCTAAATTACTAATACCAGTTGTCTGTATGAGACCCACTTCTTCACACTGAAGACTTTTACTCTAATAATGAAACTTCTTGCCCTCTGTGTATGCTTTCATTACACCTCTCTCTATGCAGGTACCTGTTTCCCCCTTAGCTGTTGCGTCGTCCTCCTCTGCGCTCACTGCCATCTCCGTGTCCTTTTGCTCCGTGCTGTCGTCATCCTCTTTGCCCTCTGCAAGTTCTTCTGAGTCCTTCACGCCCAGAGCTTCTATGCCCTCTTTCAGTGAGGTATCTGTGGCCTCAGCTTGCATGCTTCCTGCTGGTGAACTTTCTAGACACAGATCTGCTGAACAGAAATCCCGACATTGAAACGTCTAAAACATTTTAGGGAGAGTAAAACTAACTTAAGTGTGTGGGATAAGCGGATTTTTTGAGAGGCTATAACTTTTAACCATAGCGGTTTACTTTTGCTTAAGGATAACAAGCAAATGCAGGCACAACTAAAACAAGCGGCTAGCTAACGTCAGGCCTAGCCGCCAGCTATTTCTAAACAGCAGTTAGTCCACTAATATACGTGCCTTAAATCGTCATTAATGGCTTCTCCCGGATCACCGCTGCTGTGGTAAAGACGTCGAGTCAAATACTTTTCCAGACGATACAATCACCAAAGCTCCCCATGAGAGCCACTAAGTATTATGCACAGACGTAAACATAGCGCCATTTTGGCTGTAGGGATCTGCCTGCGCCTCTGTACCGGGCTGCACATCACCGCTGACAAATCATATGGATAATCCACCACCTGCGAGCGTAGCCTTCCGCAGTTGAGGCGAATGGTTCGGAGATTTACACTCGACGCGACTTCCTGCTAACTGCGCAATCGCAAGCAAAGCTCAAGGCAAACGAGGCAAAATTTTAATAGCGTCCTTTTTTCCTGTTCGTGTTACGGACTTGTTTTTTAAAAAGTGGGTATGTGTACCTTTGTATAGCATAAAGCTGACTATTATAATCAGAAATGTCGCAAATCTCATTAATATAGACGCAAGACGTAAAACAGGCGCCAGCGTGTTTGCGAGTTCTGATTGGCTGATGGCTACTTCCGGTTGCTGCGCTCCGCATTTGAAAAGTGTTCGGTTGGCTGTTCAAGTTTTTAGGGCCCGCGGTCGCCATTGATTAAAGCAGGCGTCCGCAATGTTATTAGAAGTTAAATTTAGGGTATAACAAAGGCGTGTCTTGTCTCAGAAGTTCTCAAATAATAAAGGTAAGCATATAGTAGACTTTGATAGAAAGAAAAAGTGGCTATAATTAGCTAAGCTAGTAGGAAAGTTATGTTGTAGCTTTACCTTATTAGCCGTGTGAGGCTGCCGTCAGTAAGAAAAACAAACCTTATTATGAGAGGCTTCATTTAATAAATATGTGTTTTAATGCAATACTATCAATTTTGATTTAAACATAAAGAAACTACCATTTGAAGCTTGTTTGTGGCTAACTTGTTAGCTTTTTTTTAAAAAAACATTATTCAGGCCTTTGTTTTTGGAAGCGCAATAATGGCGCAGCGTGTGGGGGTATCAGATGGAGGAAACAAGAAGACGTCCAGGGTCCGGGTAGCGGTTCGTCTGCGACCCTATATGAACAAAGAAGATGAGAAAAGCGAGGGACCGTGTGTAAGAGGCCTGGACTCCCAAAACCTGGAGATAATCAACTGGAGGAACGCTACAGAAACAGTTAAATACCAGTCAGTGTCTTCGTAATAATCTCTCTACATTATTCTGTCAGTAATCTCGGCAATTGTCTAGTTGTAAATATTAAGAGTGCTGTGGTGGTTCTTGTTTTAGTTTCGACGTTTTTCATGGTGAACAAACGACGCAGAAAGAGGTTTTCCTCTCATCAGTGAAGCCAATTCTACCACACGTACTGAACGGGCAGAATGCCAGTGTGTTTGCTTATGGACCTACGGGAGCTGGTATGTACTTTAAATTAAGGTGTTGTGTCTTGAAAGAGGCGATAAAAATGCTCCTCATAGGGCAGCCTGCTTTTTTTTTTTTTCCCCCCTTTTGTGTATAAATACAGTGGTACCTTGACATACGAGTTTAATTCGTTCCGTGACTTTGCTCGTAACTTAAATTTTATTAATAAGAAAAATTTATTAATAAGAAAAATGTAGAGAACTTTATAAACAAATGTATAAAAATAATCCTGCATACAGTATAACAAAAGAGAATGTAAAGAAATAAACTGGTTTTAAGTGAAAGTCAGACAGATGTTGGCGGAAATGGAGGAGATCGCTACACTTAAATGCTCCTTTTTTTCACTTCACTTAAACTTCTCCTTCTTTTGCCTTTTTTGGCACACTCGTAAAAGTGTGCGTGTTGCCAAGACAGCAACACGTACACCTCTCTCATGTTTTTCGATAATTTTATGCTTTGTATCCATGGTCATTATCCTTTTCAGCAGCGATCTTGGCATTTGCTTTCTATGGACCCATGGTTTAAAAAAAGAAGTGTTCCAAAATAAATGCGTAAAATAAAAAAACACAACAACCATCCGACAAAAACGAGTGCACAGTGACAGGCAGGGGTGGGCTGGGGTTGAGATTCAGCCCGGGAGCTTGGTTTGGAGGGGTTGCGACATCTGCAGCGCGAGCGCTACTGTGCTTAATTGGGTAAAAAAAAGAATTCTGATTGCCGGGCGGTGCGGCCTGGAAACGACCGGCTGTTCAGGAAACCCTCCAAACCTCCCGATGGCCACCACACCCCTGGCGAGAGGGGAAATAAAAAACGAATGGAACGCTCGGATGGTGTGTTTTCGCTCACTCATAACTCAAATATTCGCTCGCAACATAAAGCAAAAAATTCAACCAAGTGACCGCTTGTATCTCAAAAAACTCGTTAGTTGGGACACTCGCAAATCAAGGTACCACTGTATTGGGAATACAGAAGATAGCCCCATATGTGACATAACAGAAAACGAACGATTAATATGGTTCTCAATGAGATGATTGACTTCTGGGTAGACAGAAATTCTCAGGAAAATCCCACTGACGTGTAGTCATGTGACCAGCTTGCACACGTGTGTGAAAACACAGCCACATCTTCTTTTCACATCTAGTTTCAGTTCCCTATAATGCGAGGAAACTGAACCAGTGTGTCCTGTTCAAGTCCAGTGGTTTCAGGCCCCGTTTACACGACACCGTTTTCATTTTGAAACTGAATCGTTTTGATGCGTTTCGGCCTCCCGTTTACACGAGAATGGAGAGAAAACGATGCGTTCTCGAAATGGGGTCCAGAGTGGAGCGTTTCAGAAATGCACCGGGTTCCGTTGTCGTGTAAACGGTAGAAGCCGAGGTCTTTTGGAAACGGGGGTCCTTGCACATGCGCACTATGGTTATGATCGCCACAGTTTAACGCGCATGCGCTAATAGATGAACAACACTCGTTAGGGTTAGCATTCACGAGTGCTTGAGTGAACTTCGAGTACCGCGATTCACAGTCGATCTTTGCCTGTGTTTTTGCCGTTTTATTATTGAGTGTTGTGTGCAGCAGCAATCTAACATCGTCGTCAGTCCACAAAGCCTCTCACATTGGCCATTTTGTAAATAATGAATAAATCTTTGCGACGCAT
>JAVDPK010002127.1:115753-135735 GCA_034780415.1 Cichlasoma orientale
TTTCGACCAAGTGACCGCTCGTATCTCAAAAAACTCGTTAGTTGGGACACTCGTATCTCAAGGTACCACTGTATTTTGGTTCCCCCCAAAGAGACAATTTTCTAAGGCCCCGTTTACACGAGAATGTTTTCAGGTAAACTGTTACATTTTGATGCGTTTTGTAAACGGCGAAAAAATGCTAATTCTGGAAAACGGGGGTACTGCATGCATTTCTTTCAAAAACAGAAGAACGATACAGTTTCCACTGGATCCTTCTCATGTAAACGGGTCCTAACTCTAAGCTCTCGCTTCCTCATTCACAGGTAAGACCCACACCATGCTGGGGAGTTCAGAGCAGCCAGGTGTGATCCCCCGAGCTGTTTGTGAGGTCTTCAAGCTTGTCAAAGCCAAGGATGAGAATGATGGATGGAACTACAGCATTGGCATGTCGTATTTGGAGATTTATAATGAGAAGGTATTAATGGTTGTTTACATACACAGGCCTAGTAATTTCTTACTTTCTGTTCATGGTTAAGTGAAGTAAGCCAGACAATAGTACTTCATAGTTGAGTGAAATGTTGGTATTAGAAAAGCTTGTGAAAACGAATTCTTAGAAGTGTCTCTGGGTTTTTTAGCATTATAGAGAGAGCAGTTTTTTTTTTTGGATTTGGATTGAATGGGACTTTTGATAAGATATGTACTTTATTTGTCCCAAAGGTTGCAAAATTCCTAAATACATAAACACAAATGGTCTGCATACAACAGAGGTACTAAATCTTGGTTACTTTGTGAAACTTGTATAAAACTGGTTTTAAAAAATAACTTCATTATAGTATGGGTGGTATTTCTTTAGCGCTTACTAAACCCCTCTATCAAGGAAAGCCCTGTATTGCAAATAAAATATTTGCTATTTAATTCACCTTCCCATGCCTATTGTAGCACTGAGTAGTGAAATAAACCTCCACTCTTCTTGATTTTTAGTGCAAAACTTTCTCATAACTCCATTACTGAATTTCCCCATCATGGGACCATTAAAGGGATTTCTTATGCCCTCTGAATCTTTAAATATACCCTTTTTTGTTTCTTTAGTGTGCATCATTCATCAGGTATTGCATCCCTCTTTTGTTTTCTCAGGTGCTAGATCTTCTGTCACCAAACTCACAGGATTTACCGATCAGAGAGGACAAGGACAAGAACATCCTTATCCCTGGCCTCACACACATGACCATGACCTCTTTAGCAGAGTTTGACAAACACTTTGTCCCTGCAACGCTCAACCGTACTACAGCTTCTACCAAATTAAACCAGCGTTCCAGCCGCAGCCACGCTGTCCTCCTCATTAAGGTTTGATGATCTCTGTTCAGTTAATTGAATTGTTTTATTCATTAGTGTCAAGTGGGCAGACAGCATCTTAAGCAGGTCGTGGTCTCTGAGCAGTAGGCCAGGATTTGGTAGCTGGTGCTGAAATCAATTCTCTCTTGCAACACTCCCACTAGCAACTTCTGTGCTTTCTGGGAGTACTATGGGAGAGATATAAATAGCGGTGGGTGGATCGAGCTAAATGTTGATAGAATTGAAACAATGCTGGTATTGGTATTGAATCGATAGCATGATACGATTGATGCTTTATTTGGTTTGTCTCTCTTAAGTTCAGTGCATTTCTCCCTTTCATCAGAAAGCAGACATCTGTGCAAACACTGCTTCTCTCATGCAAGCACACTTTATTACATCGCCTGAGCTGCTATGATTAGTTGTCTGTTGTCACAACTCAGCGGCACTGAGCAGAATCATGTCGGTTGCAGTGAGTGAGAAAGCTGAGCATCGCGCAGAGATACTTCACAGCTGTGAATGAAAATGGCGTAAACAGTGATGTGTGTCTGAAATAAATTCTGTTGTGCTGGATGGTGTCCTTCCTGGGCTTTGGGTCTGTTTGCTGTCCCTCGGCTTGTGCAGTGCTGTGGGCACCTCTTTCTGGGTGCTTGTGCTGTCTGGGTGGGACCGGGTTGTGCTCTCTGGCCTCTGTTGGGTCTTGGCTAGGGCTCCAGGCACTGTTGGATACCTTCCTGCATGTTTCTGCCTTGGCACACTGTTGTCCACTACTTCTTGGCCTTTGATGTAGGTTGCAGCCACTTGGGGTCTCTGGACTCACATGGGTTCTTATCACCGCTCTGTGTTATGTTTGGACTCTGGCGATTCTGGTGATTTTGAGAGTGGGTGTGTCCTCAATCACCACGCTCCCTGGTTTTGTTACTGCTAGTTTCTTTATCCTTGAGTAGGTGGCACTCATAGGGATTATTTTCTGTGGAAGAAAAGTCATTATGACCCGTGAAATGCCCCTTTTTAGATGGGGGCTGGCAGCATCTAACCATTCATTTTAACCTGCAGGGGAAACAAGTTGATAACTATCCTTTATCCTGGTCAGCAGTGTTAGGGTCAGTGAATCCAAATAGAAAGATACTCTGGGTATGCTGAACTTGCTTTGCAGTATAGGGCCCTGGTCTCCAAACAAGTCCAGTTTCAAAGTACATGAAAGGTGTGTTTTATTAACTAATTATTGTGGAAGGTATAAATTACAGTGAGTTGGTGCTCGTTAATGTGTTCAGATTTGGCAAAGTGATCATCTCATGACACACAGCTCTTCCCTACATAAGCTGCTTTTTATAATTTAAAAGTATTGTTATTGGTATCGGCAATACTGGCCCTGTATTTACTTGGTATCAATACCAACATTTGCAGTATTGCACACCACTAGATACAGTTTTCTGATGTCCTTTTTCTTTATTTATTTTCTACATTCTTCCTGTGTTGTCACATTTTGTCATAAAATGTAAACGTCTTTTCTGTCTCCTTTTACCCCATGTCTTTTCACCACCATCTCATTTTTCCTGCCTTTCTTCTTTGTCATGGCCACTTTTACAATCTTCTCTTCTATGATACAGGTTGTACGGACTCAGCAGGAACTTCCCCACAGACAACAGACCGGCAAGCTGTACTTGGTCGATTTGGCTGGGTCAGAGGACAACCGCCGCACCGGCAACCAGGGCATTCGTTTGAAGGAGAGCGGTGCCATCAACCTGTCTCTCTTCACACTCAACAAAGTTGTGGACGCTCTAAACTCAGGCACATCGGTGCGCGTGCCGTACAGAGACAGTAAACTGACACGGCTGCTGCAGGACTCTCTGGGTGGCTCGGCACACTCTGTCATGATCACCAATATTGCACCAGAGTACAAATATTATTTTGACACTTTCAGTGCACTCAACTTCGCAGCCAAATCCAAGCTCATCGTGAACAAGCCCTTCACACGTGAAACCGTGGCCTTGCCTGTGCTTCCAGGTGAGTAAAAAAAGCCCTCACTTTTTCCAGCCAGGGGACACACAAGTACAAAAAGATATTTAATTTGCAAAGAGGAGGAAACCTGATGGAATGTGAGCTAAATGCCAACAGGGGGCACTCACATCCCATCTCAGAGGATGTGACGAGGAGTAAACGGTTGTCTCTGAGTCAGATGGATGTGTGTGTTTAGACTGTGATGCTCCACTTGCATTTTTGCTGTTCTGATGCTCTTTCTTTCCTACTGCGCTGTCTCAAAGACGCTTCTTGTGTTTACCTGCTGCTATTCCTCCTTTGGCTTTAATTCAAGCACTGCAGTGCAGCTTTGACTGATGCTGTGCCATTTTTGGCTGAGTTGCTTTACACTCTAGAGGGCCCCCACAGACACCGTTGCTACAGTGCGCTGAATACTAAACTGTTAATTTTCCATCTGCCTTCGTCTCCAGTGAAGCGCTCCAGAGAGGAACGGGAGGCAGGAGGCTCTGGCACTGAGCCGCAGAAGAAGAGGCAGAAAGAGGAGAAGAAAACTGAACAAGATGGTTCCTCACCCTCTGCACATCACCACAGGTTATAGACCACACTGACGCAGACTGATTATTTGTCTGGCTAATCAGACTTGAATTGTGGCTGAAGGAAAAGCCTTTGCATCAGACAAAAATGCTGTGCTCTTGCCGTTATGACGTGTGCAGATGCCTTTAAACATTACTTTTTGGTGCCTGAGCATGATTCAAAGCCCTTGATCATACTATCTGCACTGATTTTCAGCCTCCCTTTGTGTGATTTGATTTTTGTTTGCCCTTTCAGTTCATCAGAACAGTCACTGATGGATAGGCTAATAGCTTTGGAGAAGCGAACGATGAGCTCCAAGGACAAAGAGACACTCGCCATGCTTAAAGAGATCAAGGTGAAAACACACCTGCATTAAAGCTTGAGTTTGTCCACCAGGGTGACTGATTTCAAGAGTTCTGTTTAGTTTACTGAACTGCTTTGAGTAGTGGTTTCAGGAGGACAGCCTGACAGCATCTTAAGCAGGTCGTGGTCTCTGAGCAGTAGGCCAGGATTTGGTAGCTGGTGCTGAAATCAATTCTCTCTTGCAACACTCTCACTAGCAACCACTGGCTTTGTGGGACTACTATGGGAGAGATACAGACTGGGATATTCTGTCCCTTTTCTTGTGTTAACATTTGTCTTCTATGTTGACCTTTTCATACATACATGGAAACATAAAATGCAAAGCTTCAAAAATAGGTTTTGATCTGCAACTTTTCTTTGCGTGAGATTCAGCAGGTGCTGATCTGGCCAGATCTTTACTAATCGATCATCTCCCATTCATCGATATTTGATAGTCAAACTTGGAATCCTTTTTGTTTTTTGCAGGAGCTCAAAGAAAAGCAGAGGGAACTTGAGAGCAAGGCCATGCTATTCAGTCAGTTAGCTGGAGATAAGTTGAATACACAACAAGAGCCCGACTTTGAGAACAACACGGCTGCCCTGCGGAGAAAGCCGTCGGATGCCACAAAACCCAATAAGCAGCAGGCTGTGGTCCAACCCCTGCAAGGTTGGTCAGAAGTCCTGAAAGAGCAGATGGATGTTACTGTAACTAAGTGAATTTCCACAGATTTTGATTGCTTTATGAAGAAATGACTACAGTGTTAGATTATCGAGGTATCAGATGCTCCTGACCTTGACTGAGGACTCACTAAATTCTTTATTGGAGTAGTGACTCACTGATTCTATCATGTTGATTCACTGGAGCTATTGATGGGCTGCAATGTGATACAAAAGCTCAATCTACAATACTGGAGCCAGAGAATGTATCAGATGATGATGATGATGAGAAATATTTTTACAACCCTCAGCAACACAGTGTGAGCCAGAACTTTTATTAGTGCCTCTTGCATCCATTTGTCTTTGAAATTATTCAGTGTTAGTAACTAATAAGTGTTAAAATTTTGAGTTTATTTAAAAAAAAATTTCACCATTCTGTAAGAATATTTGCCTCAACATATTGTGTCCTAATGTAAGTGAATGTAACATTATGTTGTCTCCCATCTCAGTGTCCCTGCGCCAGCCTCTTCAGCAGCTTCTAGTGGTCAAAAAACAGTCGGTGTGCATCAAGAAGAAAGAGAAGGCGCTCTCAGACCTGATTGAGGTCAGCATCCGAGCCTTAACTGTGCTGTGCTTAACTTGACACATCTGCAGAGTTGCAAGCATCAGATACAAGCTGACGACGTGCATTAGCTTCAGTGTGTTTATCTGACTCGACAGATACAGAAAGGATCTCAAATTTATTTGGTTAAAATTGATTTCCTGTCCTGCCCAGTGCAAATATGTTCATAGATTAAAAATAGACAATTTGTGCTCTACATTTAATTGTGAAAATATCTTTTAACAGCTTTACAATGTATGTGTTTTTCTCCTCTCAGTCCCCAGGTGGTAAAGAGAACAATACAGAGAATGCTTGGGAGTCCCATCTTGACCAGTCCAGGCTGGATCAGTCCAAGCAGAAAATCCTGCAAATTCTGAACACGGGCTGCCTCAAAGAGCTGAAAGGTCTGCAGCAGATCGGTGACAAGAAGGCAAAGCTCATTCTGGGCTGGAGGGAGATACACGGTCACTTCACAAAGGTTAGAAAAACAAACCTCTTATTGTGATTTTTTGTTATTTTTTTTTTTTTTTTTTTTTTTTTTTTTTTTTTGTGTGTGTGTCTTAAAAATACCTGCGGTGACTAGGATTGCTGTTCTGCAGGTGGAAGATCTGACACAAGTTGAAGGAATGACAGAAAAGAGATTTTCCTCCTTCATGAAGGTAAGTTAAGTCCTCACTGCCATGCTGGCATTACAGCTCTCTAAGAGGTTGTCTTGTCAGTTGTTTCACCACTCTGGTTTTCAATTTATAAACTGGACTGATTTTTTTTTTTTTTTTTTTTTTTCTTCTTTTTTTTGTGGATTCCTTCAGTTTCTCACAAGTGGCTCCAAATACCCGCAAAATAAAATGCATTCCCATCGGCTGTTTTTTGAGTTTGGTAGCAAATGTTAGCAAGGTTGACTAACCTGCTAAAACATCAGCGTGATCACTTTTAGCTTAGCAGTAGGCCCTTTCAATCAGTCATACTAATAAAGTGGATGTTATTGACAGTAAAGCTGTGCAACTAATGCAGTCTTACTTTGGCTTACAATACTGGCCTCCATCAATTATTAAAGTGGGATAATTGAGAGTATTGTACTGCATTCTGTTGGCAATCCTTTTCCTTTAATTTTGCCTCTCCATAAAAGTCCAATACACTCCCTGCTTGACTGTGGCAAGCTTAGTGCAATTCACATTTGGCAGTGGCAACTTTATCAATGTGCTTAATGTAAAAGATAAAAAACCAAACACTAAAACCTATGTAGGTCTACAATGCCTTAAGGCAATAAAAACAAAGCAATATTTACAAAGAAATATAATACAATGTAAGACACACAGTTAAGTGTAAGCCTGTGAGAATAAAAAGGTGTTAAGTTTTTCATGTAGATTGGTGTAATTGACCTCAGGTCAACGGGCAGCTTATTCCAAAGAACAGCTGCTGACAGCATCCTCAGCACTTTGTTTTAACTATTCCCACAATTAAATCTAAGATCTTTGTTCATTTTACTTGCAATTAAAGTTGATAGAAATTCTATATCTGTGGACTTTTAAGCTTTAAAAAAGGGGCCTGAGCAATTGTAAAGTTTTCCTGATCTTTCCTGATCTAATTTTTATTTTTTTACCATAATTGAGCAGCAGTGGTTGACTTTAAGCTTCTTTTGTTTGTACTCATTGCTTGTTTTCTTTTTGCAGGCAAACATCGTGAGTGCCATGGGGAAATGAGCGCCCCCCAAAATCAAACATGAACTTATTTTTATTTTATTTTTTATTTGAAGCCTTTTTTTTTTTTTTTTTTTCTTTCTGTGCTTGGCTTTATGTTTTTGTAGTATTCCCTGTATGCCAGCTGGTGGCGCTTTGGGGTTTTTTTTTTTTTTGTTTTTAAATAAACCTCCCATTGTTGAATGCCTGAGTGTTTTATTTCACGTTGGTAAATGAATCTATAAATGGTCACCTTCACGTTGGGGTCTAGTGTCTTTTACCCTGAACTGTCTGAGGTCGCGGTTCACCGCCTCTGCACGTGGTTATCGACAATTTCTTGTGTGAAAACACAATTAGGCCAATTTGCAGGTTATAGACAACAGTTAACCACAGGCTGATGTGAGGCGCAATCAGCGAATAAATATTGACTATAGGAGGGTGGTTTGAGGAGGAAGATGCTATAATCCCCCACACACAACACACAAACGCACTCCTCCCTTTTTCTCCCACAGCACGTACTCTGGTTGATTTCACTTTTCATTACACACCCTCCTCTCAGAACCACCCTGCCATCCATGAGACTCCATCCATCCCAGCACATTGCGCTGGCGCAAGGCTACACCAGCCTCACCGCGTTTTTTTCCCCCCTTCTTCCCTCTCCACTTCAGCTTTCCCTGAACATAAATCATATGATCGGGGTTTCAACAGCACGCTAGGAAACGCTGCGCTGTAGATGAGATGTTTGGTCGCGTCTGATTGTTTTCCACCTGGGAATACGGTTACCACGATGCGAAATCCAGGGATGTGATGATGATGAGACAGGCGCTGGATTAAAATAAAATAAAATAAAGGTCAGTTTATCAGTTTTCTCTTTGATTGGTGAGTGAGAAATATAGAAATGGTTATGTATTTGTATTACAGTCATTTCAGTGTTTGTTTTTTCTGCTGATCAGTGCAGTTTAGCAGCCCATATCCACTGAATCCAAATCATCAGCGGCAGGCTAATTAACGAGCAGCCTCCCTCCCTCCCTGCTGGCCTCTATCCGAGTTTCTCCCCCTTTGTCCTCATCCTTTTTACTGCTGTGTCCTTTCGCTTTTGTTCTGCGCCCAGCAAACCGGCCGCCATATGGCGGTGAGCAGTTTGTGTACACACGGAGAAATAAAGCTATGTACACACCTGCACGGAGACTGAGGGAGCTGCCGTCGTATCAAAGGAAAACTGCCTCCATCTGCCATGCCCTTTTTCGCCTTTTTTTGTACTGCCCATGTCATTGTGACCTGCTTTCTGTTACCTGAGAAAAGCAAGCGTTTGAGGCCTTATTTACAGCCCAGAGTATTTTGCTCATTCAGCGCTGTGAGAAGTGATCAAAAATGAGATGTCATCTCACGTCCAAAGGGATTATAAAGAGGCTTATGGTGATATTGAGCCCGCATCAAAACTAAATCTGCTGAAACGGGATGTGTTTTAGGGACTGTATGAAAACTATTAGTAAGAAATCCCTTCCCAACCATATAAATATTTCATTTCAGGGAAGCAGCGCTGCTCTCCCAGCATCTGCAAACAGGTTTAAACAAGGGGATTGTTCCTAAAATTGTAGAAAACATAAAAATACACCTGCTGTTTGAGAATTATTAGGTCATTCTTGGCTCATTTAATACTATGCTCTACTTTCCTTTAGCTGCTTTATGTTGATATAGCACAATAAAGAAGAAATATAGATGTAAGTTTTTTTCTAATGTACTCAAGTGGTAAATTAGTATAAATATTTGATCTGTTTAAAAAAAGATCCTCTGCTAAAATAAATTGTTCAATAGTAGAATATAACTCATTTGTCACTCCCCTCCCCTCTACACAAATTTTTCCACAATCCCTAAGCAGATGGGAAAGAACAGCTTTTGTTTATGAAGGTGCTTTAAACCACTTTCTGGCCTCCAGGTGTAACTACTGACCACACACACGCAGGACTGGACCACAAACAGGGGCTTCTTTTGCTGTCAGCATGGCTGTGAACATGATGCCCGCCCCCGCCCTGTGGCCTGTAGAAGAGCAACCGTCACTCTTGGACCAGGACGGCTCTCTTTCGATCCAGGCCCCCGTCTCTGAGCTGTGCCCGCCAGTCAGCGGTGAAGAGCTTATCCACAGCAGCAGCAGCAGCAGCAGCCCGGCTGGCGCAAGGCCCACCCGCAGCAAATCTAAAGGAGAGCTCGTCATAGTCATCAACGAGAAGCTGAAGAACGGTGAGTGGCTGAGTTTGACCTCATATCGAGGCAGCGAGTGGGGAGAGGCTGGGTCGTGTGGCTGCTTAGTCAGCTCGCTCAGGGAAAGTCAAATTCCAGCGTGTGGATGGATGAGCTCCTGGGAGAGTACAGGCTCATGTGCACGCTCACATTTTACCTCTTCCTCGTCCTCTTCATCCTTCACATGTAGGTAACGGGATACACTCAGTGCCCGAGGAGAGCACCTCTCCAGTCATCTCCTCTCCTCCCAGAAGACAACACTCCATCTCTTACCCTCATCATGGCAAGACCAGGAAGGGGAGCAGGGCGAGCTCCATCGGTTACACCGCCTTCTCGCCCAGGCCGTCGCTTTCTCGCCACTCCAGCATCGCCACCAACCCACCCTTGGACCGGTCCAAAGTCAAAGACTACCTCCTCCTCTCCGTGCTGGCCTGTTTCTGCCCAGTCTGGCCCATCAACATCGTCGGATTTGTCTACTCCATCATGGTGAGAACAGGATTTTTGTCTCTGTGTGTGTTTTTTTGAAGTTTTTGTTGTTGTTTCTATATATATATATATATATTTTTTTTATCACATTGATGTTAACAGATGGTTTGATCTTCTCCCTCAGTCCAAGAACAGCCTCGAGCAGGGAAATCTGGACGGCGCCGTGCGTCTGGGACGCGTGGCCAAGATGCTCTCCATGGTCTCGCTAGTAGGAGGGACGATCATTATCATCGCCTGCATTGTCAACCTGGCCAGTGAGTGTCCCAAATCTGACCTTTAAACCCTAACCTCTCCTTTTTACCTCCTGTGTTGCTGAGCCAGTTCTTTCCTCCGAACTCTTTCTTGTCTCGTGAATACTGAAGGATTTCTAGCAGCTTCCACAACCTGCTGTTTTCACTGTATATTCCCTCACAATATAATATATATATACGGCTCCGTTGGCACAGTCTGACCTTAATCACTGATATTATTACTATCTGTGTATGCACAGTATCGCACTAGTCCCAATGCCAACACGAGGCTTTATACACTGCAGCACTTTAGCCTTTAGAAACCATGTCAACACTGCACCACGATCAGAACGTATTAAGCCCTTTTGCAGCAGACTCAAATCTACATTTTCTGACGTGTCCGTCCATGTTTGCACGGGTGGCCTCCAGCTGTAACCGACCGCATGCCTCGGTTTGCCATGTGTGTATCTGTAGAGTGATATGTGTAGTCCACTGTCTGTTTTAATGCCTTGCCCTCTCTGCTTGTACGAAATGTGAAGTCTTGTTGATCCTGTACCACATGTATATAATGTATTACCAGCGTGTGAGTTGCTGACAGGCTCACGGGCTGAATAAATGTGCTTTTACTGTACGTTGCAAATAAAAAGGATTCTGATAACAGATCCGTGATTATTTCAGTGACTCGTAAAGAAAGGGGCCAGCGTTCGTCTTTTTTTCACCGCGGTGCATTTAAACCCGCGCATAAAGGGTCAGTCAGTTAAATCGTTCTTTGCCTTTTCATTTCTAGAGGTACTTATCTCTACTTTATTTCTGAGTGCACCCAGTTGCAGCCTTTTGGGTCTCATTAAGCCAAGAGATGCGCTAATTAGCTCAATGACTGGAAGAGCAACTGTAGATGCAACTTAAGTTGAAGAGCACTGGGACTCGGCAATCCTTGTTTTTTTTCTCATTATGTAACTGTCCTCTGTGGTCTGTGAAAGTTTATACATCCATATTAAGTTGCAGAATATACAGCTCTGACTAATACGCTTCCTTTTCTTTTTTTAGTAAATGTGAAACCCTGAGTTTCATCCCAGGATGAAACCGGATAAGGCAACAGACCATCTGGCCCCGCACCTGCACCACCATCTTTACCTGGCTAGTCATTACCTGGATGTGTGACAAATGTGCCCCCCCCTCACCCCCCCGATATACAGCGCTCACTTATATTTCTGTAATCTATATAAATCAATTTTTGCTAATGGAAGGGAATAAAATATGCAAATGCTGCTACTCTAAATCTGGGGAGGGGGGAGGGGGGGTGTGAGGGAGGTGTCCATGGGATGTTAGATGGAGAAGGGAGCAGACAGACTTTAATCAGTCCCTTCGTATTCCGGCCATCACATTCAGAACGATTTTTAAGAGAGACAGAAACTCTTGAAGAAATGTTATCACGAGCCTCAGAACTAGTGGACGAGAGAGCAGCGGAGCTGGTTACAGAACACCAAATATGAAGGGTCTGCCTCCCAGCTTCTGCACCGAGTGAAAGCGAGTCCCAACAAAAACGACCTCCAAAGCCCATCCTTCACTGCGCCGACGACGGGCCTCGGCTCGCCGTTAGATCCCCTCAAAGGCACGGAGGGGCTCTGGGATTTGTGTTGTGCACGTGGAATCACACAGCAGAGAAGAAGCACTTTGAATCCCAGTGTGTCCTCTCGTTTCAGACTGTCCTCTGTGGCTCTAATGACTCCATGATATCTTGTGTTTGAGCGTACGGGCGGCGAAAGGAGGATGAAAGAGAGGCTTACCGAGCCACGGGTGCTAAAACGGAAGGGGATTATGGAGGCATAGTCATCACGGCGAGGAAGAAATATGTGCCAAATAAAAGAATTTAGAGGGGGAAAGTTTCTTGCTTTGAAAAGACCTCGCTCTCACCAGAGTTGTTGTGGACGAAAACATCAAAATGTGTTTTTGCTCGCCTGCAACCTTACTGTGTATCTGCTCGACACCTGCAACCACTGTGAGCTGGGGAAGGGTGCACACTGGCAAAAAAATTAGAAAAAGAAAAATCCCACTGTAGCGATCGATACTTAAAAAAACACTGATTTTACAGGGAAGTCAGTGATGCCGCACCATCTGTCTTTTGATAACGTTTGTAAACGATGATTTTGAAACCCATTCCACGCTCTGGAAGTGCTGCGCCGCAGTGGAGAGACGGTTCTAAGCGTATGGACGTCAGTATTTGGTTAACAAATTAAATAGCTTGTGATTGTTTAGTCAAAGATGCGGCTGTAGCCTCAGGTAGCCTGTGCTTTGAAAGCAGACAGATTGTTCTTATCGTATCCTTTAAAAAAAAACACAAAAAAACCCCCAAAAACCCTCAGCTGTTGATTCTCACCTGGATGAGTCAGCATCTTTTGTTGTAGGTGTTTGTAAAACACTAGCTCAGACATGGGTGAGGGCTCTAAGTAGCAGTGTGGTAGCATTAGTGTGAAGAACATTCGTTCAAAACCGGGTTTGTTATCGTTGTTATAATATCTCCTGTGTATCCTTCGCTAACCTCTAATCTTTATCTACCTGTGGTTTTCACTGTGATTTAATCAAGAACAGATAAAACTCGAGTTATTTTACTGTGTCCCAGATTTTCAATCGTGTACAGAAATGCCACGACTTCAGAGTCTCATCACGAGCTCTCACCCTGCAGACAGTTTTCCGTAGAGATAACTATGGCATATTTCCCCCTTGTTAATAATGTAAATTTCTGATTGTAATCTACAGTTGATGTATTCTGCAGATATCCTGCTAATCCTTAAGTAGTTAAGATCTAATGTAGGCACAGGAGCTGTCGGCTACCCTCCCGGCAGTCATTGTATCTCACCAGGCTTCTATGATCTTTGTGGTTATTGGCATGTTGTGTGTGTGTTTTTTTTTTTAAATGTATGATGATAGAAGTCGAAAATTGCAAAGATAAGCTGACACTTGGAATATTATACTTCTGCAGCGCATTTATAATAAAGACACAATGCATGTGACCTGTTTTCAGTGTTGTTCTGATGAGGTAAAGAGCATCAGCGGCAGTGCAGATTACAGAGAGAATGAGTGTCAAGAGTGAGTGAAAAGTGAGCTAAGCCATTAAGGAGAAATTGTGTTTTGCATTAGCAGAGTTAGAAAAAAAAGGGGAGGGGGGGGGGGTTGGGTTGGATGGTGGGGGTAGTGTAAGTCCTGTGTGCTGTGATGGCGTGTAAGCTGCTGGGATGGAAAGCGCCTGCTGTTGTCAGGCAGCGGAGTGCAGAGACAGCAGGAAGAGCAAAACGCTGAGGGGAGAGGCCCCGAGCCAAAAGGAAACACTGCACTGCACGACCGGCCTCAGAGAGAACATAAGCCTCGGATGACTTCAACAAAATCAAAGCAAAATACCCCTCATTATTTAAGGTTTTTAAAAACTCTAAGACGCTATTACTACTGGATGCTCAGGCTTTCTTCTTCAAAATCATTCACGAGCAAGAGCAGACACCGGGCCAGCATGTTGAAATGTTAAGACAGAGAAGTGTTTTTAAATGTCTGTATTTACTGAGACGTCACTGAAGTGGGCATGTTCTGCTCATTTCTAGCTCCATATTTTTATTCTCACTCTGCTGGATCAGCTTTGCATGACTCAGAGTTCAGTCACTGGTGCAGGCAGGCTGTTTCAGTTGCTCTCCCTTTAAGGCCACCCTTCCTTCATGTCAGGTTTCTTCTGATGGACTGCGCCGTGCAAACGGCTGGATGGGGCTGCTGTGCTCAAAGCCACAGTTGTGTGCCTGAGATGAACATACTGAGGATATCTGCTCTCTGCAGAGTAGTAATGACTTTCTGATATGGAGTTTAGAGCTTGCTTACACATTCGCTGACTTCATTTTTTAAAACTTTGGCCATATTTCATATGAGCATCCACCATTATATATATAGTGTATATATACTGGTGTTTTTACACACTGTACACCAGCTTTTCCATCTAATAGCTCTTTGGGAATCACCTTTTTGGTGCAAAATACTACTTTATGCCTGCCAAACTGTGTTATCATTGGCATTTTTCATAGATTTGGCTAAAGAAATGGGAACAAATGATGTGTTTTTGCAGGCCGCTAGTAACAAAGTGCCTCATAACACAATTTAAAACGGATTCTTTTGGTGTCTGTTATGTGTAGACACAACACTGGTTCATCCCTTCAGTTAGGTGGCCGTATTGCGCCTGAATGATTTATAGGTCAGCGTTATAAAGAATATATAGAATATAAAGAAACGAGTGTCTTAAGACATTTACACAGTACTGTAATATTTTAACAGCTGTTTCATAACAAATTAAACATAAAGCCATCTGTGAAGGAACGAGACTTTAAAATCGGCAAAACACACCAAAAGCTCCAAGTGACCGCGCGCTTGGAGCTACGTGCTGCCGACAGCATGTTTACGCTACAAATGTAGCAGGTGCTAGCATGGTAACAACTGGTAAATTAGCACTGAACATTTCATTTAAGGGTAAATGAGAGCAGTGGTAATGCCGTCAGCTTGAACCAAAAAAAAAAAATCCCTGCAGCTGTTTTTCCATTTTACTTCTAATCTGAAACAGGAGCTGCATTAGAGAAAAAGTGGGAGGATAAATAAACATGTCAGGATTTCAATATCACTGTGGATGCTAGTGGCAAATTTGACTGCAATCCCTTGTAGCTGCAGATATAAAGGAGTTTGACCCAAAAAGGACCTCTACTGCAAGCACGGCTTAAAATACTGCATATGTCACCTTGTTCCTGATACTCAGATGTAGTATTTTTGCTGCTATTCCCCACTGGGTTTTTTTTAAAAATAGCCTAACCCTGCTTTCTAGCAAAGTGGATTGGAACTTATTACAGTTTTCTGGCATTTTACAGGTAAAACATTTGAATAAAAACAGTAATTGGGTGCAGGTAACTTTAATGTGACAGCATTTCAAATGCTATATTATTTGTTTAAATACATGTCAGATCTAACCCCCCCCCCCCAGGCTTCACCTCTGGAACCTCTTCGCCATGTTTGTGCTGTTGAAGGCTTTTGGAGTGTTTTTAATGGAATTATCTGACAACCACTGTGTCCTTCTGTGTGGTACAGATCATCGGGGAAATGTGTGCTTCACTTCTGCTGAGGGAAATTCTATTATTCTATTAGACTGCTGCTTAGTTTAGCACCAATTAAATTAGCACCAATTAGTGTGCCTGTAGTTAAAGTCCAGGGAAAAGTTGTGACGTTTTTCATCGATTCACTGCAGCAGTTTTTCTTTTATAATGTGGAAAAATTGAGATGACTTAAGAAAGATAAGGACAGAGTGTTCATCATCAGGATGGTTTCGGTTTGGAGGTGTTGAGATCAAACGATCACTTCGGGGCCATTCTTGCAGGACTTTTTCTGTCCCATCTGTGAAAATGAAAATAACCCATGCACAAAATACTAAAACCTACATTTGCTGCATAATTACACTTGTCCTGAGGCAAACTGTAAACCCAGATGTTGAAAGAGTGGTTTCAAATCTACCTATTGAGCTATCTTGCTCACTAACGTGGGCGATAATTTTGACACATTGCCTAAATTTACTTTTATTGGTCTCACCAGTCAAATCTGGTTCTCAAAGTTTGAAAGTTTCCCCCAAAAGTTTAAAGTGTCTTCTTCTGCTGCTATCTTTGCATGCAAGCGATAGCCCAACTGCTGACCTTGGCAGGAAAATATATTTTGCAACTTGCAAAAGCACGCAGGATAATATGAAAAGGGAGCACCATGTCCTGCATTGATAACATATTTTCCTGCTATGTCCTTGGTGGGAATGCAGGTCACATCAGTATTTACGCTACAAAGGATCTGTGGCCAAATGGGCTCTGGACCATGGTGGTCCTTCACTGTGAGACCTTTTAAAGAGTCACACTCATCGGCTTGAAAGATGCAACATTCCCAGTGAAGAGGGTGCTCTGTTGTAATAATAAACATAAAAAATAACCATGGCAAAAGTTTATAAATTCATGCCATACTTAAAAAAAAAGTGTATCTGTGCCCCAAAAAGGGGAAAAAAAGCACAACATTAACAGAAACGGCACTCACAACATCTGAGAACAGCAAATTCAAGCTCACCAATGTTATCTTTCTGACAGCTAAAGGTACTTTCCTTTGTACTCAGCTAATTTAACAGTATGTATTCAGTACAGTTACAGTTCAAAAGGGGATCAGTGTACCAGACAGAGTCGCATCCAGATGCAGTAAGTGGGTCACGGATTATGCAGCTGGGTCACATAAACACTGGGACTGAGTCAGTTTGGCAGCGGCTGGATGCATCATGATTGTCCTGTCAGTCTGCATAGCTAAAACAGCATAATGAGACACGCTGACCTGTGGCGACGCTGTTCTGTCAGTGCCTGCTTAATGTGCGGCGAGAACTGGGGCTGGGAAAAATAACCATTATGAGTGGGAATTAATGCTCGGAGATGGATTGCTGCAGATCTTTTTTTAGAGAAACTGTTGACAGCTCCACTGCAGGAATTTCGTCTCGTCACAGTCGAAAAACCCGAGGTGTTACAGCAGAACGTGTGATGCTCAGTCAGGATCTAATTTTATTATTTACACTTGGTTAAATCAAGCGAGCGGGAGAGTTACCGCGAGTTTCCTTCCCTTAGATATTTGTTATTTCCCCTGAAAGCAAAAATAAGAATTCATTCAGCTCATTAAGAGTGAATCATTTGTCAGAAAGTGCTGCGTGGCACTGACATTCACAGTGACATGCATGAATTATTGATTGTATATTTTCGTCAACATGTATGTTCAAATGACACTTTCTTAGTTCAACAGAGGACAGCACAACCTGCTTTCAGTCTGCATCACCTGTAATCATGTGGAAGAGGGTCATAGCTGGGGGGCTGTGCCATGAAGGTGGATGGATCACCATGGCAACTAATGCTGAACACATAGCCTGGTCCAGAGCAGGTTATGCTCACAGTTTCAGTTTAAAATCAGATGGAAGCTCCACATTTTTTTACAAAGCACTCACAAATTGCCTGCTGTAGGAAGACAACATGCAACCTGTTGACGCAGCAGCGTCAGATATGGCCCGCGGTCACAGGAAATGAAATACATTCAGATAAGAAATGCTTTTATGCTTGATCCTAATCTGCTGCCAAGTCGGTTTTACACTGCCAGAATCGCAGTGAGTGGAGCACAGATTAGAAAATGAATCAGTCCATTTGTGGGCCATTTATCAGTGAGAATATTAAATCAGCGCAAATAATTTGACTTTGCTCCGGCCAAAAATGAATGTGATTCCCACGTCTCCATCGCGGGACAGTCCGATATGAGCACGCTGATGTTTAAATGGATCCCTTTTAAAGTTTCAGAGCACGTGTCGCATTAGAAATGATTATCCAGCACGGAGAGCACGCTGAGTGGAAAAATAAACAGTTTTACTCTGTTGCCTCATTTGCAGCACAAGCATTGCCTTTTGCTATTTTATTTTTTATAGCCTTTTCGTTATAGCGCTCCATCATCTGTTCTTGTGATTTTGTATTAAAGCTTTTCTGAGATTTGAAGCATTTTCTCTTTAAATATTCACTAATTTGAAATAAATAAATATCCAATAGGCAAAAAGCATTAAAAATAAACACCTTAAATAGTTATAAAAGGTTTTCTTTCCACCAGTCTGAAGGAAAGAACACTTTATATGTCAAATTTGACCTGTGCATGAAAAACTGCATGTAGCATCTCGCCCTAATACTGCTCTAAGCCTGGTTTGAACGCGCTTCTTCCAAATGTCATTTGCCCTGTAAAGCATTTCAAGCCCTTTGTTTATAGTATGCATGTATAAATTTACCATATTCAGAGAAAAAACGATTATTGTGCTGAACTTGTAATCATTTCTGAAGTTTTCCATAAGCACGAGAAGATAAGAAGAATTAAATCCTTGCAAAGCTACTTATGAACTGGGTTATTACTGAGTACCTTTATAACACTGACACAAATGCTTCTTAAATGAAATGTGATGGGAGCTTCAGGCCCTGATGTGGCCCATTATTACTATGCACTTGAGCACTGTTAGCTGCACCCTTTGACTTTTCATGGCAGTCCCAGCTAGGTGGCAGTAACGCACTCATAATGGCTCCGTAATGAAAACCGCTCATCATGTAAAGTGCATGAGGAGTGCTGTCCTGCCTTGCTGAAAAAAATCATCAAAAATATACTTCTTGAACAAATCTTAATTTGCCTGCACTGTCCAAGAGGGTCTTCATGCTTTCATCTTTTACTTTCAGCAGCATCTCTGCAGGTTCTTATGCTAAGAAAATGCATTCTTGTTATGACACAACCCCACAGAATTTACTTCAGCAAAGCCCCCTTTCAGAGCACCAGACAGCAGATCTCGTTTTGCATTATGTGTTTTCTCAAATGCTGGCGCTAATCCCTACAGACAGGACACAATCTGGGTTTGGCTATAACACTCAGTTTTAAAGGGGGTTCTTCCTATGCAAACACAATTCACCATTGTTATTTCAAAATATCACAAATCCTATTTCCAAAGACTCATTAAAGGCCACTGTTGGTGTGTGTTACACATGGTGACCTCTTCATTTATGCAGCCTTTGCTACTGATGATCATTTGCTCTTAGTTAAACATCTCTATCACCAGGTGGGCCTTTGTAGCTGTGTTTCAGATGCCTCACAGGTGTTAAAAACTTTGCTGTCCTCAACTGCACCTCTGATTTTTCTTTTCCTCTACAGGAATCTGTAACATTGGACCTTGTTTTGTTTTTTTTTGTTTCTTTGTTTGTTTTTAAGTCTGCAAAAACCTGCTCATGTTTTTATTACAGCTGGGAAATGTCTGTTTACAGAAACTATTTGAAATGACTGAAAACCAGAAAAGTACGGAAGAGGATTAGGGCCACTAAAAAATTAAAAAAAAAGGGGCAGCCAGAATTCTGAGATTAAAGTCAGAATTCTGGGTACTTGGAAGTAATCAGCTTAATGACAGAGACATGTAGGGGTGAATATAGTACCATACCAAACTCTTGAGCCACCCCTCATTTCTCTATATTTTGCTAGAAAAATGGGAAACAGATGCAGTGATTTATTGAAACATGTGCAAAAATATGTGGAAATACAGTACATAAGGTAAAAAACAAAGTTTGTGCTATTCTAATGAGCTTGAAGGTCAATATTTGGTATGAACCTTTATTCTTCAGCACAGCCGGAACTCTCTGAGGCAGCTTTCTTGTCATTTCTTTAAGAAGTCTTCAGGAATAGTTCTCCAGGCTTCGAGAAGGGCATTCAGAGCTCTTCTTTGGATGTTGGCTGCCTTTTGTTTGGTTCTGTCAGGATGATCCCACACTCCTTCAGTAATGTTGAGCTCCAGGTTCTGGGGAGGCCAATCCATGACTGATCGAGTTTTTCTATCCAGGTATGCTTTTACTGAATTGGCAGTGTGTTCGGGATCATCGTTATGCTGAAAAATAAACGTGTGGCCAATCAGACACTTTCCAGATGGTGTTGCATGGTGGATTAAAATCTGATGGTACTTTTCTAAATTCATAATGTCATCAGGTTTGAGGAGATCTCCAGCACCACTGGCTGAAAGGCATGCCCAAAGCATCACAGAGGTTGTGACCGTGTTTTACAGATGGCTGTAGACACTATGCTGCCTCTCTCCTGACCTTCTCTGTTCATCCTCTTAAAGGTTTGAACCAAAATGATTAAAGCAGAAGATAATGGATGGATAGATTCATCGCTCCATGAGACCTGTTGCCACTGATTTTCAGTCCATTTCTTGTCGAATGTGGCATACCTCAACCTTTTCTCTCTGTTTCCCTTCCTTAAGAATGGCTTCTTGACAGCCACCCTTCCACTGAGAGCATTTCTGATGAGGCTTCAGTGAAC
>JAVDPK010002127.1:136307-162894 GCA_034780415.1 Cichlasoma orientale
GATTTAATCTGTATTCATGTGCTTTGGTTGTGTATTGTAGCAAAATGTCTTACTTTGCGAAGCATTTTTAGGTGATTTTTAAAGTAATTTGTCACCTGCATTGGTAACATTGTACCTCCTGTAATGACGGATCCACACAGAGCAGACATTCAGTGGTGGTGTTGACGTGCGAGCAGATCCAGGAACAAACAGTGACTAAGATGAAACCGTAGCGGCCTTATCTCATTTCACAAAGTGCTTCTTTTCCACTCAGGCTGCAGGAGAAAATGCACAGTAATCACAAACTACACAGCTGCAGGGAGCTTCACGTGTTTCTCTGAAGCCTTTTTTCCAGTTATTATCTAGACTGAGCTTCTGTCTCACCGCCCGTGACGCTGAGTCAGTCGGTGAGCTCGCGTCGACGCTCAGGGCACTGTGCCCACACAAACTCAGGTACACCGAGCGCAGTTTATAAGAAGAAGTCTCGATGCTGCCCTCTGACCTACCTGTCAAATGAAAGAAGTGAAACATTTAACAAGTGATGCTGATAAAAGTAGACTAATTTAATGGGGGATAAGAAGAAAGCCATCCAAATCTTATTTAGAGTTTTGCTTCATTCAGTAGGATTTGCTAATGAAATGTAAGGACGTGACCCAGGTCTGACATACAGATGGAAGTAATTTACAAGTTTAAAGATTAAGATGCCTTTCATTCATTTTGTAACTAACCTGCACAGACAGGCAGAAGCTTTTTCAGGCAAGTGAGGGGAGGCACTGTCTCCTTCACAGTGGTGTCGGTGAACTTGTATCTGCTGAAGGAATCATACATTTTTAAATTTTAAAATAATCTGCCCAAAGAATGATACAAGCAGCAGTGGTTAGATTTTCAGCAGAGCGATTATCCAAAGCTTTCTTCGAGCCAGGAGTCTTGCAGCCCTCCCACAGCACTGACCTTAATATCACAGAGCATCTACACGAAGCCAAGGAAGGAAAGAAAATGAGGCGATGTTCTTGTGCGCATGAACTCAAGATCTCCACTTCTACTGTCGCCACAGAGAGAAAGCAGTTTATTTCAAGTTCTACAGCTGAAAGGTGGTAAATAGCATTTTTACACCCCTCCCTGGTCCTTTAAAAAAAAAAAAAAATCCTCATTTAAATGCTAAACAGACACAATAGGTCTCCTGCTAAAAGCTCCACTCTGCTCACCAGGCAGTTGGTAAGTGTGCCTGTCTGCAGTTTGGTGTTGAGCTGTCGGCACACAGAGAGTGCTGCAGACACAAATGTGCGATGAGAGCGAGCTCAGAGAAATGAACTGATGCCGGAGGTAACACTGTTATCACTGTTGACCTGTTACATTAAAAATGTAACTAAAATCACAATAATCAAAAGATGTTTTATAGCAAATATTTCATACTGTAAATTCAGTGGCATTTGAATTTAGAACCTCAGTTCCAAATAAATTAATAAATAAATTGGGACGCTGTGTAAAATGTAAATAAAAACAATCATCTGCAAATCTTATGAACACATTTTTCATTTCTTGATGCTTCAAGTGTTTTCAGTTGGTGAAAGGTCTGAACTGCAGGCAGACCAGTGCACCAGTCAGACCTTTCTATACGAAGCCATGCTGCTGTAATAGCTACAGTACGTGGTTAAGCATCGTCTTGCTGAAGTACGAAAGGCCTTCTCTGAAAAGGACGTCATCTGGATGGGAGCATATGTTGCTCTAAAACTTGTATATACAGTACCTTTCTGCGCTGATGCTATCTTTCCAGATGTGCAAGCTGCCATTTCCGCAGGTACTAATTCACCATGAGAGACGCAGGCTTTTAGACTGAGTGCTGATAATGGATGGTCCCTCTCCTCCTTAGTCTAGAGGACGAGGTGCGCATGTTTTCCAAAAAGAATTTCAAATGTCAATTCGTCTGACCGCAGAACAGTTTTCCACTTTGCCTCAGTCCATGATAAATGAGCGGTGTTTGTGGATCATGTTCACATATGGCTTCTTTGCATCATACTGTAGAGCTTTAACCTGCATGTGTGGATGGCGCGGTGAACTGTGTCCAGACCTGCAGTGCTGCCTGAAGGACTTTTAATCTTATGTACTGTAGATGATGAGATATTCAAAGGTTTTTGGGGGGAATTTTATTATTTTGTTCTGAATTTGTTCCACAATTTGGCAGCCTGGTGAACTTCTGCCCATCTTTACTTCTGAGAAACTCTGCCTCTCTCTAAGATGCTCTTTTTATTATAACCAATCATGTTACTGACCTGTTACAAATTAAATGAATTACAAAATGTTCCTCCAGCTGTTTCTTTTTATTACAACTTAGTTTTCCAGCTATTTGTTGCCTCTGTTCCAACCTTTTTGAGACACGTTGCTGCCATCAAATTCAAAATGAACTTAACGAGATTGGCAAATCATTGCATTTTGTTTTTACACAACATCCCAACTTTTTTTTGGAATTGGGGTTGTAATTTATTACCTATAGTAGAGATTAAATATATTCAGATTTAATGTCATAACTGCTGCTGTTATTGACTTCCACATGATTGTTTGGAGGAGACACTTTACTGGCACTGTACCAGCAATCAGTCAAAAGCTGAACATGAAGCATATTGTGTTATAGAAAGTTGCTGTTGGTTTCCTTTCACCTGATATGATTGAAAGATCACTTCTGCTGGTCAGAGAAGATGCTGCACTTACTGTTCAAGACCACCAGGTGGCAGTATTAGCTTTACTCGCTTACTACCCGGCTGTGCGTAAACATCAGTTATTCAAAAAGTCCACTTTGGAACACTTCGGGGGTAGAAAAGAAAAACAAAAAAAAAAACATGCGCACTTTCCAAAAGACAAACATCCAAAACAAGTGAAACACCATACATATATTTACATATTAACAGCAATGGCGTTTTGAACATGCCTGTTTACCACACAGAGAAAACCTGCAGCTTAAAGCAATCAACAGTAAAGCAGCACCATAAAACACAGCGCTCTGTACACCATTCATATTTACAATGTGTATATCAAACAAAGGCGTACGATTTTTTTTATTCACTGCGTCTGAGTACAACCATGCATGGATCACCATAAAATACTCTGTTGCCGTGAAGCTTTTCTGTTAATGACACTGGCCTTACAAATTAGGGAAAGTGAAGCAAAATTATGTCAACATCAAGTGACACCAATATCACAGCTGACACGTCAAACAACTGTGAACAACATTAAAGAGCTGTTACCATTAAAAAATAAAATTCCTTCTAGGGAACAACACATTGATGAACATTTCCTCCTGGCAGATATTGGCTTTTTTTTTTTTTAGTTTTATTTATTTATTTATTTATTTAGTTTGCTCCATCAACACCGAACATGCAAATAAGTCACACAAACCATCGACATGGAAGAACCAGTTATCTCATCAGCTCGTGCTGTCTGCGGGCAATCCGGTGGCGATCAGATCAGCAGATGCAAAACGTCCGACAGTATTAAGACCACTTGGAAAATCTTCGGAAGCATTAGGCAATCATTATTGCACGGAGAGGTATGTGCGCTTTGAGACAGAGGGGCATAACCGTGGAGTTTTAATGTCAGCGGTTAATGAAATTGACTTGCCTGGATTTAATAAGAGCAGGCAAACCTGACGCGCGGGACTGCGTGAGAGAATAATTAAACATTTTCCCCTCATCAAACGTCCCGGTGTAATTATTCTTCACGAGTGGGCTCTGTCCATGAGGAGTATTTAGGCTGATGTTAAAGCCTTAACATGATGTGAATGCCTGCCAATATTATAAAGAAAATAGTTTCAGCTTTGTGTTGGGTCTATTTTAGATCCAAGATTAGAGAATTGGTCTATGATTGTGACCCCATGTGGGTATGATGTTTTGAATTATAACACAAAGAAAGATATGGATCCGTCACAGTCATGCAGAAAAATCCTCAAAACATGCGATGAAACGTCCTTCATCTCGGGTCTTCGGGCGGTTCCTCCAGCGTCGGTTATAGTGGAGGAAGTTCGGCTCATTCCTGCAGCGTGGATCCAGGCAGCTCGTTGGTCAGCGTGTGCCAGCGCTCCACTTTCTTGCCCTTGTTCTTCAGACAGTCTATCCAGTGCTGCAGAGTTTCTCCCTGTGAATGACACCCTAAGGATACCCCCCCTGACCCGAGCAGAGACAGGACAGACTGTCAGAGCAGACTAATGTAAAAAGTGTCTAATGTTAAGAAGAGCAGGCATAATTAGCTGCAGCTTGAGCGTGCAGCTTTTGAATCTGCGCTGCTCTGTTTTCTGCTCTTCTGTGCTTTTCTATTTATAATGGAGGGCTAAAACTGAGAGGAATAACAATGAAACATCACGTAACAATAAAAGAATATCCAAAAAAAAAAAGTATAACCAAAAAAGCAGAGAGAAAGACTTCAACCTGGATCCGTTTCTAAGGCAAAAGGAGAAAAATTAACATAGCTGAGTCAAGTTCCTCTCTTTAAATTCACTGGCAGGCAGCCCATTGTGAATGTCTCTCCAGCTGTTCAGTTTTAGATTTAATCCTTTCTTCTTTTATGGATTTCAAGATGTAATGAAGTACATAACTTACTTTGAATCAACCTCTCATATGCTCAGCAGCATGGATAATGTGTATTTATTTCCATCTGAAAATAATCCCTAACAAATGCCATTCCTTCGATCTGAGGAACATAAGCTGAAAACTAGACTACCCACATGCTTCAGAAAAATACTGTTAGCAAAAATGAAAATATATTTATTAATATGATCTGTTTTCACACCCTCGAAACAGGTTTGGTGCCAAGTGACTTCATCTAGGATAGAAAATCTGAAAGGTACTGAATGATGAATTAAGACATCTTCATGGACAGTGGGTGTTGGATTACCCCAGGCTTGCTGTTTCTCACCTGTTCCTTATTGTTATGCACAGAATTTCTAGGTGCAGCCAAGGGCTGGAGGGTGTCAGGTTCGGTGGTCTCACTGGGCCACAACCTCCAGCTTGCACTGGGGTGGTTTACAGCTGAGTGTGAAGCAGAGATTTATCACCATCAAGTCTGTTCTCATGGTGGAAGACAAGTTGCTGCTCCAAATATCTCGGGGTCTTGTTCATGAGCGAGGGGAGAGTGAACAGATGGATTGATGTGTCATCTGCAGTGATGGTCGATCTGCCATCCTAACCTCACCTATAGTCATGACTGCAAGAATAAGATTGCAGATACGAGCAGGAGAAATCAGCTTCCTCCGACAGTTGTCTGGGCTATCCCTTAGGGAGCTTGGTTATTTTGGAGGGGCTCAGAGTAGAGCCGCTGCTCCTCCACATCAAAGGTTGAGGTGGTTTACGCATCTGACCAGGATCCCTCCTGGATGCCTCCTAGCTGAGGTGTTTCAGGTATGTCCTACCAAGCGAAGGTCTCGGGGCAGACCCATGATATTACACCTCTTAGCTGGCTTGGGATAGCCTTGGTGTATTTACGCCACCCCCCCAGAGCTGGAGGAGGCGGCTGGGAAAAGGGTGGTCTGGACATCTCTGCTTAGACTGTTGACCGGATAAGCAGCAGAACACGGATGTATGGACATTTTCATGTGATTTGCAAAATCAAAATGTAGAAAAATGCCAGATTTAACCATCTAAAAATAATCTGGAGCCTCATTTCTGGTGTTAACTTACCTATGAAGTCATTGGACTTTCCTAAATCATAGTCCCACACTGTGACCTCCAGCGTCTTGGTTGCTAATTCTGAGAAGGAGATCTCATAGAAGAACTCCTGAGTGAAGGAAAAGAATGAACAGTCAGAAGATCTCAAGATCTTCTGAAATACTCACTAATAAGGCATGCAAACTGTAATTGTCTGTCTCACAAAAGCGTTACAAAACTTTTAACGCAGCTGTCTTGTTGTACAAAGCCGAACTCTAAATGAGCTGCCCCTTTGCTATCAGTCATCACTAAAGTGCGCTGAGTTATGCACGGACGTGGATGCGTACCTCATTAAACTCCGGGTTGAGAGTCTTTTTAATGACCGATGTTTTGTGCTTGGATTTCTTGTGAACGTCTGGCTTCAGGTACCTGTGACAGAGGAATATTTTACCATCATATACACAACTCATTACTGTTCACATGTCAGAGCACCGCAGGAAAGAATAAGGGTAACTGCAAATAACGTGGACGGCCTGTAAAGGTCAGAGTGGAAATCATGATTTTTGCACTACTGTTAAGGAGGAGCAATGACTCTGATTGCCGTGTTCCTCTTATTTCATTCTTTATTCTAAATTAACACACTATATTGAAGTCTTATTAAGCAGTCTTTGTACTAAGCTAGCCAGCTGATAGCTGTAGCTTCATATTGAACAGACAGTGGTATCAGTCTTCTCTAATCTATCCATCAATCCCCTGAAGGTTGCATCTATTATTTGTTAAACCCAGCGTGAGGACTGATCAGTATGTCCTTCACCAGCACAGCACAGATTGGAAATTCTCAGCATCCCTTTGCGAGCTGTCATTAAATTCTCAGGATATTTTTAAGCCAGCTGGAAGCAGCATGGCAAAATCTCTATTCACATTTGCTTTCCACCCACCACCCACAGCTCGGGCTCGAGCGTATGTTCCCACACACTCTCAGACACAACAAAGCATCTGGGAAGATGCTCCCGCCAAAGGGCAAAGATGTGAGCACGCATCCACAATGAAACAAGATGCGTGATGTGTTGCTGTGGATGTGTGAGGGATATGTGCGTAGGTTTGGTGGATGTAAAGCGGGAGGGAGAAAAGTGGAGTTTGAAGCATGACGGGAAAAGAGAAGGGAGATTAGTGTGTGCTCGAGGTGAGACGAGCGTGGTGGCAGTTCTGTGCTTGTGTGCGAGGGTGTGTGAGGCTTCTGAGTGTTTTTACTTATTGCAGAAACCGCCTCAAAGCCAGAATCAGCACTCAGGAAAACACTGGCACAAGACGAGGGGCGATTTTTAAAGCTCATTTGTCCACTTTCTGTCGGGTTGCATCATTCAACGCGGAGACCCCCCCCTGCCCTCCCTGATACAGACACAAACACACAAACAGTGACACACACACACTCACAGTATTCATCAGTGAGTAATGAATCTCCAGAGGACCTCTCTGACACTAACAACAGCACCCAGATCAGTTTTTTTCCCCATCCTCTATCCCTTCTGTGATACAACACACCCATAGCATTAGATCATGCCACTGCTTTTCAATCAATTTCAAGCCTGTCGATACCCATTCGCTGTTATGGTCATCTTGATGAATGAGTGACACATTTCCCAGTGGCCTCTATTTGTGTGAAAAGCTGCCCTCATCTCTCACCATTTACCTGATGTGAGGTTAACTCGAGCCATCGATCACTCATGAGTGGCAACAAAAGGTGATTCATAGGGTCAGTATGAGCCAAGGGCCAGTTAAGACCAAACTGAGGTATTAAGGTGTTAAGAAGAGGGCGGTTGGAGAGCTTGTCCTGAAATGAGTGTTGGGACATTTCAGCCCATCAGTCTGAGCTGTGTGTGTTCATTGCTTTAAAATGGAGCAGATTGTGTGTTAGCACTGTTGTGTGGATGATGAGAATCATTTTTCATTCAGGTACAAAATGTGTGTTTTTTTTTTTTAATTTATTGTAGACCAAACTGAGACCTATGGGATAAAATCATTTTAAAGATTCACAGACAGATGAACCTTATTTTTAATTTTAAATGTTTTGTGGGTGTAGCTCATCATTCCTGTATTATATACAGAATAAAACATAACATTATGACCACCTGCCTAATATTGCGTTGGTCCCCCTTTTGCTGCCTAAACAGCCCTGACCCTTCGAGGCATGGACTCCACTAGACCTCTGAAGGTGTGCTGTGGTATCTGCACCAACGTGTTTGCAACAGATCCTTTAAGTCCTGGAAGTTGTGAGGTGTCGCCTCCAAGGATCAGACATGTTTGTCCAGCACATCCCACAGATGCTCGATGGATCGAGATCTGGGGAATTTAGAGGCCAAGTCAACACCTCAAACTTGTTGTTGTGCTCCTCAAAACATTCCTGAACCATTTTGCTTTGTGGCAGGGAGCATTATCCTGCTGAAAGAGGCCACAGCCACCAGGGAATACCGTTTCCATGAAAGGGTGTATATAGTGTGCAACAAAGCTTAGGTGTCAAATTAACATCCACATGGATGGCAGGACCCAAGGTTTCCCAGCAGAACATTGCCCAAAGCATCACACTGCCTCTGCTGGCTTGCCCTCTTCCCATAGTGCATCCTGGTGCCAAGCATCCGTCCACCCACATTATGTGCTCATTGGCGCTCATGTGCCCATTGTTGGTGCTTTCGGCGGTGGACAGGGGTCAGCACGGGTACCCTGACTGGTCTGCGGCTACACAGCCTCATGCACAACAAACTGCGATGCACTGTGTATTCTGACACCTTTCTATCTGAACCAGCGTTAACGTTTTCAGCTCGTCTGTTAGATTGGACCACACGGGCCAGCATTCGCTCCCCACATGCATCAGTGAGCCTTGGCCTCTCATGACCCTGTGGCTGGTTCACCACTGGTCCTTCTTTTGATAGATACTGACCACTGACCAAGAGCTGCAGTTTTGAAGATGTTCTGGCCCAGCTGTATAGCCATCACAATTTGGCCCCTGTCAAACTCGCTCAAATCCTTGAGCTTGCCCATTTTTCCTGCTTCTAACACATCAACTTTAAGAACAAAATGTTCACTTGCTTCCTAATATATCTCACTCATTAATAGGTGCCATGATGAAGAGATAATCAATGTGATTCACTTCACCAGTCAGCAGTCATAATGTTTGTAAAGCCAGATCATGTTTGTAAATGAGAACTGGTTCTCAAACATTTTGCCTGGTAAAATAAAGGCTTAAAAATGTTATGCTTGATGGGTGTGTGTGTTTTTGTGTGTTTTTGTGTGTATAAACTGCTAAAAAAAATATGAAAGAAACACTTTAAAAACAAATCAGATCTCAATGGGAAAAAAATCATGCTGGATAGCCATACTGATATGGACTGGGTAATGTGTTAGGAATGAAAGGAAGCCACATCGTTCTGTGTGAAGTGAAAAAATGATGCAGCAGGCTAGCCCACTTTGCTGAAACTTCATTGCAGCAACTCAAAATGGTACTCAGTAGTTTGTATGGCCCCCACGTGCTTGCATGCATGCCTGACAACGTCGGGGCATGCTCTTAATGAGACGACGGATGGCGTCCTGGAGGATCTCCTCCCACATCTGGGACCAGGGCATCACCGAGCTCCTGGACAATCTGAGGTGCCACCTGGAGGCGTCAGATGGACTGAAACATAATGTCCCAGAGGTGTTCTGTTGGATTTAGACAGGCGAGCGTGGGGGTCAGTCAGTGGCATCAATTCCTTCATCCTCCAGGAACTGCCTGCTACTCTCGCCACATGAGGCCCGGGCATTGTCGTCTAGCAGGAGGAACACCAAAGCAGCTGAAACTGATTAACAACCCCTTCTGATGCATAACGGGCCAGATCAATATCCCAGAAGTTTAATTAATTTGATGCTATACTCTGATTAAAAAGTATTCCTTTCATTTTTCTGAGTGGTGTGTGTATAAATTATTTATTTATTTAAAATATAAACGAGATACTATGAAGGCAGCAGCTTGAGGATAAATTTAGATCAACAGCCAAGATGTGAATCCAGTAGGATATCTTAAATTACTGGCCATATCAATACATGTGCTATGTCCCTTAAATGTCTGTTTTAAAGTTAAAGGGTAAAGGCGTAGATTTTTTTTGGTGATACTGTGCAGGACCCTGAAGCTCACAGGCCTCTGGTTACAATGCAATTTGGTCAGTACGCTAAAAAATAGGGAGTTCGGTACCAACCCCATTAGTCACTTTAATTGCTTGCGTCTAAGCTGAGATAAGTTTAATTTGGGATCTGCCCACTTTGCAACACTAGTGTCTATTTTGTTTTCTTTGCCAGTAGGTGCTCAGTTTCTCTGACATTCCCTGGCATCTGGTCACCACATTGTTGCTATTCTCTTTGTGTGAGAACATCCTTTGAGATTTAAGGGGTTACCTGAACAAACAGTTGAGGCTTGGTTGCTAGGTTGGACCATCAAAGTGCTCCCAGTCAGTGGTGGTTCAAAGACGCGGAGAATTGGACATAAGTATTTTAGGCTCGTCGTGGAATTCAGGGAGTGACTTAATGGCGTGCTTACGTTTTAACGTAGGGGTCGGAGAAGCCGTTGACGTCCATGGCTGCCAGGTGGGCGCAGCGTTTTACGCCCACACACAGCCCACCACGAGCCCTCTCCTTGGCCTCGCCCTTCAAGTCGCTGTCAGTGGATGGGGGGATGTACTGAAGGCAGAGCAGCAAGCGTCCTCTCTCTTCTAGATTTCTCTGCTGCTCCATCTCCCACTGAAAGAGAGAAATAAACAGAGACAAATAAAATCAGAGAAAAGGCGCATGAGCCGCCTTCTGTGGCTCACGCATTAGTGGCTTGGCCTAAGGTTCAGGGTCAATAATGAAAACAAGGCATCAGTTTTGTTCCATGACCTTCAAATCCACTGTAATCAATGTTTGTTGTTTTGTTTTGCATTATGCGTGATTTAAATGTGTAATGTAAGAGAATTACCAGCAAACCCTTTGGCCCCGCAGAGCCTTTCACGAACTTTCAGCTTATTGATCGTTTCAGTGGCCCGCGATTTTATTGGTTCTTTCCTCTCTTTTGTTTTCATCTCTATTATTTCCAGCCACAGAAAGCAGCTGTTTATAATGAAATAGCCCCGATAAGACCAATGCATGCTCCCCGCAGCACCAAATGACACGCAGATAGACAGTCAGCAGCAAACTGGTGAACAGAGCGGTGTGTTTGCACGGAAAGCAGCCAGATTTTCCCTCAGGAGTGAGCAGAGAGCTAAACAAAGCTCTGAGCAGTGTTAGGACTGGACTGGTAATGCTTTATTGAGGCGACTGTTGTTGTGATTTAAGCAAAACTAAACACAACCTCAAATTAATACTGATGTGATTATCTGTGACTGATATGTGATCACGTTTGTCGTGTTCAGGTCATGCAATTTAAAACAAAAGGACTCAGTTGCAGAGCCTCAGAGGATTTTATAGCTACTTCTTTCCCTCGTGTAACTGCTTGTGTTTCTCACCACATTCAAGGTTGTTCAATTAGTCTGCTGATCTCTGTGTGTTCGCACGTCTTTCAAACCCGCCCACAAATTTATTTCTTTCCCATTTGTGTGTCGCCCTGTGAGAAGCTGGCTCCGCACTCGATGCCTGTTTATTTCCACCTCCCTAATGAGCTGCTCTCTATCGATCTGTGAAGGTCTGAGCTGTTTTATTACCAGATACCTGGAGCAAATTATCCTCACTAATTACAAGTTTTTTTTTTAAGTCTCCTGCTCGGTGACGACAGATGGCATAGTGGTTGTTGGCAGCAAAGATGAGTCCCAAAGAGAGACAGAAAGTGGGGAGAAAGATGGGGAAGGCAGCATGATGGGACAAGAAGGGGGGGGGGGGCTGTTGAAACCATTAGAAAAAGGGAGGGCAGAGCTTGAAGGAACATGGTATGTGCGATATATTGATATCCTTGGCTGTGTCCATCTCTTGCCTGAAGATAAGACTTAATGAGAGATGGCGAGATATTTAGGAGACATTTAGTTGAAATACAGTAGCAGAGCTATGGCTTTTGAAAAACATGCACCTACAGAGACGCAGGTCATGCAGTTTCAAAAAAAGATGACTCAAATGCTTCTTTCCTATAAATACCATACATGTATTGGTGCAGCTGGCCATGAGGGTGAGTCACGGGCCTGTGAGAATGTCATCTTCCCCTTCTTCACCCTCTGTTGCTGCTTGCTTGCTTTCTTTCTTTCATCTGTCACTTTGAATCTATTCTGTTGTTCCGCTTCTTGTCACACACTTTGGTAACTATTTGAAGTTGTCCATAGAAAATACAAAAGCCGGGAGTGAAAAAGTAATATGACTTAAAGGCTAATGTTTCACTTTGTCCAGGACAGGTCTTTGCCATTGGACTGAGAGTGCTCCTGTAGCGCGGCTTGTCTCCGAGCTATGTAGATGAGCTGAAGTGTTAGATGAAAGTCACTGAGCTCTCTTGGTTTGCCTGCTTATACAGAAAAGCCAATTTTGCTCACTCTGTGGCCAGACTGTAGGGAGTGCACCATATTAGCCTGCTAAGCTTACTTGCCAGATGCTGCAAGGGTGTGAACCCCAATGCATGACACAAAGATGCTTTTTTTTTTTTTTTAAATTTTTTTTTTAAATTTTTTTTTTTTTTAAAAAAATGCAATGCATGACACAAAGATGCTTTTTCAGGACACATTTATCGTCTGATTTAAATATACTTGATACGTTTTTAAAGTCCAGAGTGAGTGTTATGAATGCACCATTTAACCGGGGTGGCTTGCGTTGTCACAGGAATGTGCGTGTATTCATTTGGTGATGCAGAAAATATATGGATGCTGTTATACTTGACTCTAATCTGCTGGAATTGCAACTACTAGAGCACAGAGCACACACCAAGAATACCTGTTCAATCAATAAAATGAATTTCACTTTGATCAGCAAACTAAAGCGATTTCCATGTCTCCTTTATTAGGCTGTGGAACAGCAACGTTTTCATGTTTAAAAGTATCCAGTTTAACGTTTCAGAGCTCTAATGTGCAGCTGTCGTGTTAGAAATAAACAGCAGCACCGACAGCACAAAATAAAATAACATTTCTTTAATTAAAATGTTTATTTTACCGCTCTGTGCACTAAATCCAGAGATTAATGATTTTTCTGCTGCATCTTGTCTTCTTTGCAAAAATGTTGCATTTTTACTGTGGTATTTTTTATGTTCTTTATAGATTTTTGGTCACCATTTTATCACTTTCATCATCTGATAACGTCTCTGGAGTCTGTGGCACTCCTACGGATCATTTTGTGCGGAAGAAGAGTCATATGACCTGTGAAATGCCCCCTTTTTTTAATGTGAACACGCTCAGAGCCCGGAGCAGAGAGCCCAGCTTTCAGAGAAGGTTGATAACCACCGTTATGATATCCATAATCCCCAACTGGGCCACTGAGCCGGGCAACACAAAGAAAGACTGGCTGTGCTGAATCCCTCTGGTTCACAAACTTATAGTTTTCATGTCTGTTTTTGTGCTTTAGTTATGATGCAAACAGATAAAAACTTACTTGTAGCACATTCGTAAATGATTTAACTCCACAAGGACTACCAACAAAAAAAAAAGTTGCCGGACGAGCCGCCAGCATCGCTAAGGGGTCCGATTTTGTTGCACGTTGTTTATTTGCAGTTTATGCATCAAAGTGTTCAATAAACTACATTTTTCAGACATAGATTTTAAAATAAGAAACATTGGAAATATTGGAATGTCTGATTGTTCTTGATTGCATCATTGCTTGGCTCTTTTTTTTGCACAGCTGGGATTCTCGGCCCGTCTCTTATCGCATGCTGCGCCTCACATCTGAATTGTATTGTAACTGTTTTCACTTTTCTGAGGGTTGCCAAACCTGGCAGATTCCACGAAGAAGCCGCTTGGAGCACATTTGTTGCGCTCCATTTCTGTTGCTGGAAGAGTTTTAAGTGAGTCCTTAAAGGACAGGTTCAATAAACTCAACATTTAATGGCTTGTTATGAGGACGTGCTACTCTCTAGTTTACTGACTTGATTAGGAAGAATTGCCTGTTTTTCCTGGACTTTGTCACTCTGTCTGGTGGGGATAAGGAGACATGTTATATTTCAAAATTCTCTCAAGTGAATCAAATCCATTTAGCCAGGAGCTGTTTATTTTGGCCTTACGGTGTTGCAGCTGTTACTGACTAAATTTAGGGCTAATGCTTTTGTTTTTTTTGATCATTTAAAAAACAGCTTAGGGCTTAAGGGGTAAAAGACGGGCTGAATGTGTGCATGCAGCCTTTAAAAGAACTGAACATTATTCAGAAATAATTGACAATTAAAAAAAAATAAAGAAATTAAATATCAATTTGCAGGAGTTTCAGTTGGTATCATATTTGCTACATCCGTCATTTTTGTGGTTTCTTTTGGGTTATTCAGGAAAACTCATGTATAATGTGATACACTTGGCGTCAGAGGGTTAAGACAGGTTGAAAAATGGACTGAGGGGACAGACAGAAGGAGGGTCATGTTAAACAGAACAGACAGAGGACTCGGGCTGTTCACCTCTCGCAGGTAGCAGGAGATTCCTCTCAGGGCTGTACTCATCGCAGTAGGCGAAGGCAGCTGGAGGCAGAGCAGAAAAAAAGAAGAGAGATAAATATTAAGTGGGAGAAGACTGACGGGAAAGCAGGCAGGTTAGATGAGCAAAAGATGAAGAGAAAGGGACGGCTTCATCGAGCGGAGAGCGAAGCCACTTTGAAAATTACATTCCGGACGCAGCGTATGTTCACAGGATGACAGAGGGGCTTTGGCGTTTGATCGCAGAGTGGCCACCAGCCTCAGAAGGCCAATCCAGCTCCCTCCCACCCCTTTTAACACCCATGCCCCCGTTCCCCACGCACCCCAGCTTTTATTTTTTAATCCATTTGTTTCTCATCTTTCTGACTTGCTCTTGCCGTCTATTGACGATTCACCGGCACCCCTCATCTCTTGCTCTTTCCCGTCACCTTTTATTCTCCCAGTCTCTGTGCAGCTTTTTTTTTTTTCCATGCGTGACCTGGTTGACATTTAACCCACACAAAAAGCTATTTGTGGGTTTTAAGAGTAGAACTGAAATCCACTTCTTTCTTTATCAAGTATTTGTAAATCCAGGGAGGCACAAATCCTCTCAGAAGACAAATACTGCCAGCTCATGCAGTACAGTGTATGCACAAAATAGTGTGTACACCCCTTTTTTGTGTGGGTGTCAGTCTTTTGAAATATGACAGATATTTAATATTTAATAAATCTTATACTGATGTCATGTTAATAATATGATAAAATATGATAAGATTGTAAATAATCCAGCAACAGTGGTTTTCTGGTTTTCAATCCAGCTGCTGTACAATATAAACAAAAGAAGTATATATTTTTCATTACTGAAGGAATAATTATGATGTAAGCTATAAGTATAATAAACTTTGTATTCATTATTAGCCTGGCTGTCGCTGTAGCTTTGATTTCAGACGTTACCTCGCAGTGATGCACACTGAAAATGTTTTTTTAATTTAAGCAGGAAAACTGAAAACCTGTCCTAATAATACATATTTGAACAAAATTAGCTGAAAATAAAAATGCAGAGCCAGCTCTGATGGTGCTGGATTACAGAGGTGTTTTTTTTTCCCAGTGATTTTTATATAGAAGCTAAATCTGAGCACAGCAGCTCGGCTGTTCTGTATTCAGACAAGTGTTTAGGTTTGCTAGATAAGATAATCATGACAAACTGGAAAAAAATGTAAATAATTGATGAGTTCACAGCTGCTGTGCCACGCGCATGAGTTGGGTATAGCCTGCTTTTCAGTTTAAACCCAGTATGGATCTGCGTTGTGAAGCTACAGCTGTCAAACTAAGTAAAAGGAAACATGGTAACATTGTGGATGTTATGTTCAGAGTGTCTAAAAGCAGGAGCTGTATGCAGGTTGGTAATACTATCATACTGAATGACACGGAGCTGTCCCCCGATGGGCACAGGGCCAATAAAATGTGTGCATACAATAATATTTCAGACAATATTGTTATCTACTTTGTAAGAACTGTTTGGGAGAGGCCTCTTTCTGTTTTCCTATGCACAAAGTGAGGTCTAAAATAAATGGTCTGCCCAGCGTGCTGTGGAATATGTTGCCTGGCTGGCACCGAGCCCTGACCTCCACCTTATCCCACACTTGTTGGATGAATTTCAACAGCTAGTGGGAGCCACGCTTTATCACTAAAAATCCATCCCAGTCATTCAGATTTAAAATTGAGTGGTAAGAGTTCAGGGCCTTACAGCAGCTAACTCCATTTCTAGGAATAAATCCCTAGAAATGGAGTTACTGATTTATAAATCTAAAGATGCCACAGATGTTGTACAAACCCATTTTTAAAAATATATTATGAGACCCAGGTGTTGATATTCATCCGAGTGAATTGATGAGTCGATCAGGCGCAACATTTAAACCAGATCAGCTGAATAAGATTCATCATCTCATTACAATGCAGTATTCTGCTGGGAAGACCTAGATCCTGGCATTCCTATGGAAGTTACATTGACATCTATCACTCACTTGAACTTGTTGCATTGCATGCACACCTTCTGCTAACAATGGCACTCCCCAATGACAGCGGCTCTCCCAAATAGGACACCCTGTCACTTTGTAAAACCGCTCAGGAATGGCTTGAGGGAAACAACAAAGAGGTGACAAACCAGCCTTCAGACTGCCCAGCCTCCCACATGAGGGGGAACTACACAACATTACAGGTATTTTATTGTTGTGGCTGACCGGTGTATGTTACCCTCTGTCAGCACCTCATTTTTCTCCTTCCTCTGTCCTTTTTTCCCCCACATCTTTACTCACACTGAGTCAGATAGGACGCCTCAATAAATACTGCTGTACCCTCCTATCGTTTATCTCCCTTATAAACTTATATTTTCCTCTTTCCTAGTTTTATAGGCTCTCCTGTCTTTCCTTTTATCTCCCCCCTCCCTTCTTCTCACCGGAGGTGGATGCTCCAGACAGATGTTAAAGTGTTTGGTCTGGTCAGGCTTCACACGGCGCAGGGCCACCCGCGACTCCCCAATGAACTCATTATGTGTCAGCTTGTCTTCGTCGCACACGGACACCCTGGCAGTGAGAGACAGAGAGGGGGGTGGGGAAGTAAAAATGAGAAATGGTGAGCGAGAAAGACGGGCTGAGCACAAAGCATGAATGAAAATAAGACTGTTTATTGCAGTGGCATATTGTGGCCATTTTTGAGAAGATAATGAGCTAAATTACAGACCTTAAGATTCAAACAATACATTTACAAGGAAATAAACCCTAAAATTCTCTGAGATTCATTTTTTAAAATAAATTTTCAAGGAAAAACTTGAGGAAACACATCGCTTCATTGTGCAGTTAGATCAAAGTCGAAAGGGAATGGCACATGCACATGTTGGTGAGGAGGTGCAAATAATATCTCTCCGTCTGTTCTTTGTTACAGTTTCTGATGTGTTTCCAAGTTTTTCTTTGGACATCAGAGGATTTTTAAGCCACTTAACACTGACCCATGACTCACTGAAGCATAAAAAAAGGCACCTAATTGAAGGGATGAACCTGTGTTGCGTCCACACGTAACAGACAACTTATCTTTAGGCACTTCATTACTAGCAGCCTGGTGCAAAAGCACATAATTTGTTCCAATTTCTTTAGTTGATTCCACACAAAAAAAAGCGCCAAAAAATAGCAGTAAGGTACATCAGTGAGTGTCTACAGCCATCCGTGAAACACAGTGGAGGCTCGGTCATGGTTTGGGGCTGCATTTCAGCCAGTGGTGTTGGAGATCTTGTCAAAATTGTTGAAATTATAAACTCAGAAAAGTACCATCAGATTTTGATCCACCAATCAAATACCATCTGGAAAGCACCTGATTCCCTGACACTGATCCCAAACACAGCCAGTGCAGTAAAAGCTACCCAGATAGAAAAGCGCGCAGTGAAATGCTATCAGTCATAGATTGGCCTCCCCAGAGCCCGGACATCAATATTATTGAAGCAGTGTGGGATCATCTTGACAGAGAATGGAACAAAAGACAGCCAACATCCAAAGAGGAGCTCTGAATGTCCTTCAAGAAGCCTGGAGAACTACTCCTGAAGACTGCTTAAAGAAATGACAGGAAAGCCGCCTCAGAGAGTTCAGGCTGTGCTGAAGAATAAAGGTGGTCAAAACAAATACTGACAAACTCATTAGGGTTGTACAAACTCTGGTTTAGCCTGTATTTCCATGTATGCGTGCATATTTTTTAATAAATCACTGCTTCTATTTCCCATTTTCCTAACAAAATAGTTAGAAAATGAGGGGTGACTCAAGACTTATGCATAGTACTGTATAATCTCTGAGAATAATCAAGGTTTTACTACAAATATGTTCTTTTTTAGACCTACAATGACCCTGATATGCCATCGGTGATTAACAATGTAGACGGAAAATTTAAAGTAGTCAGACGAAGAGCGCTTTTTGTGTGTGAGAGAGTGTGGTAGTCAAACAACATACCGTGAGTCATTTTAGGGAAGGGAAATCGCTGACATAACCATGACCCGAATAAAGGAACACAGTCCGAAAGTGACCTGCGCTATGTGTAAATCAGGCCTGTGTGTGTGCACAGTCTAGAAGTAATTATCATTTTCCTCCAGCGGGAATTCAGATAATGTGAAAGTGCATCATGCTAGGTCAGGTCAATCCATATTTATGGGCCTGGCAAACTTTTACACCTGCCATAATTGTACCTGAAATGGACCGGTGGGGGCGGGTGGGTACAGAGGAGTGAAGGCGATGGAGGGAGGCTGTGTGTGTGTGTGTGTGTGTGTGTGTGAGAGAGGCCTGGAGTGACGTGGGTGACGGGGTGAGATAAAAACAGACAAAATTATTTAAATCAGTGCGTGACGTGATATGTTACAAGCTAACTGAAAGCCGGCACCTTTTCTCTTCACTTTGTCTGAATGTGAATGAAACACGTATAATGAGACGAAGACAATCAAGAAAGCGATCTGCCTCAGGAGAAATCCACATGTGAACGTACCGCCTCTCGGTCTGCTGCTTTATTTGACTTCTTACTGAATTCATAACCACAGGAACGGCTTTTTGTCTTCAGTTTCTGGCAATAAAACAGCGATGCAGAAATGTGAGCAACGCCTGGGAGCACCAGATATGTGTTAAAATACCCAGAGGTCATATCTACTTTAGTGACTTATAGGTTTAAAAACTCACTCCTGAAACATGCAGTATCAAAAAAACCAAAAAAAAAAACCAAGACTAATGATGAAGAGAGGAAAAGAGGATGAAGATGAGAGCAGATGAGAGCAGCAGTCCGCGCTAAGGGGAGAAAGATGGTGTAAAATAGCTCGAGGCTGAAGTGGTGAGTGAGAAAATGATGGGTCAAAGAGGGAAGAAGGATGGCGCCATTATAATACCAGCTGGATGCAAGGCTCCACTTACAGCACATCAAGTAATGAAAACATTTAACTGCCATTGTGACAGCTCGTAATTACTGATGGCTCAGACAGTTCCCATAATGTGAGCCAAAGCAGGGGGGGGTGAATCTGACCTACACACATCATCACTAACTTATACACACACGAGGCCTCACTGTGACTGCCTACAGGGGGGGAAAAAAGTGAAAATTTGGGCTTTCTAATGGTAGATAACTCTAATGGTCTTCGACCCGACTGCCCCGACAGTGGCACAACACGCCAAAACTTGAGAGGTGCACGAACGGCAGCTTGCGACAGTGGATGTGACGTCAATTTGACACCAAGTCCAAGTTGTAAATTTTGGTCCTCTAAGTTTCAGAAAGAAGGATGAAGCAGAATAATCCACCCCTTCAAAACACCAAGATGGCAGGGCTCATGTTTGTGGCTTCATCCATGTTGTATACTGCCTGTTGGTCCCTATGGTGCGAAAGCTAACTGCTATAAATCACATAGACAATGATAATTGATTAAAAACAAACAAAACATTAAAGGTGCAATTTGCTGAAAGGTTAAAAACTGTACTATCCTTCTCTAGAGGAGGTCACTGTTGTTTCTGCTAAATAGCTCTAAAGTACTCAGCAGCTTTTATTATGATGCACTACGCTACGATGCTACGCATGCTTGTTTTATGCAGACTCAAAGGGTGCTTAAATCAGCGTTGAAGCAGAGTTAGAAACAATCATACATCATTTTATAGCCATTTTATCTCATCATAACAGGATAAGCTTTGCACTCTCAGCTTGCTGCTGGGGCAACACCTCCGCACGCTGGTGTCACCTGATGTCGGTGGCTATAGCGGGGAACATTGTGAGTAGTGTGTGAGGAGCTGGAGATGAGGCAAGAGGGTGACATGTATTAGGCTAAAAGCTTTGTTTATCCTGCTGTCCAGTGCTGTCGGTGATCATAGAAGGTGGCAGCACAGCAGCAGCGATCAAGTGCTTCAGCCATAATTACTTTTCTTAAATCGCTTACTCAATTTAATTCACCACTGGTACATGTGAATGATTTTTTTAAGAGTTCAGTGAGGTACACGAGGGTATGGGCCTTAATGTCCCTTTTAAAAGCTTTCATTTTCCACATTGTCGGTCGCCCATAGTTTCTGCTTGTGATGTGACTGCTTTAGGGTGAATCCAACCCTCTCAGTAGTTTACATAGATTTTAAAAATCAGTGATCGATGTCAGCATGTTTCCATGTTTGTGTAAGTTAAACTTCCCATCTCCTGATCTTTAGATCTCTCTGCTGAATTAACACTGCAAGATTCTCTAATTTCCCTGGAGAGATCATCCGTCGATCCTATTTAAATCCCACTCCCATGTGTGCCACGGCAAAGTTTTAGTCACAGTCAGAGACAATTCGCAGCTTTTGTCACCTCTAGAGGGGGGTCAATGAAATTAAAACACCCCGCGGAGCTTAGCATGACCTCAATCTGTCACCGCAACTCGGAAAGAGAGAAAGCAAGGACCCAGATGGAATGAGAGACGAAGAGAAAGGGATGGTTAAGAACGAGTGAGGGGAGATCTCTTCTGATCCTGGCGGACAGGTGAGTGTGAGGATGGGGGAGGAACAAAGGTGAAGAGGATCTCAGGATCAGTGGAGATAGAAACAGAGAGGGGGGGACATGGCAGAACGGAGAAAGCCCCATAAACCAGGAGCTGTGATTGAGATCGATGATAAGAAAATCCTTTGTAAGCGCGGGTCAGCTTTGTGATGGGAAACGATAAACAGAAGGCCAGGGCATAAAGAGGACAGAAATAGCCTCTCCTACAGCAAGCGTTTACCGGAGTGTTTTGCGGTACATGTCTTCCTCAGTGATCCCACAGTAGGTGAGCGTCTCGTTCCACACGGGATTCAGCGTGTTGCGAACAGTCTTGGTCTTCAGCTTATTGGCCTGTAAATCACGGGCAGAGAGAAGAAAACATCAATTTAAGGCCAAGCTTTGTCGAGGAGAGACAAACGGAAAACAAGTTCAATTCTTGCGAGCTACAAGGTCATTTTGCTTCGCTGCTGATTTATCGGTCTGCTCTTCAGTTTTCATTATATAACTCTGAAAATGCAGAGTGAATTAAATCTGCACTCCAGAGTCCTTGTGACAGGATACTGAAGGTCTCTTTCATTTAGGGAAAAAAAACTATGTTCTGATAAGAAAATCAGACCTTGCAGGCTCCTGGCAGCAGATGCAGCTTGACGTAGGGATCGGCCAGACCATTGAAATCCATCGGCTTTAGACCCTTTAAGAAAAGATACAAGCCATGTAAAAAGAGCACCGTGCAAACGTTCAGCATCAGTAATGAATTTAAAACAACTACCAGGCTGGGAGTTGAAGGGTTCTTTTAAAATTGAATCTAAAGCACAAAGGAACAGAGGAGGTGGGGGAGCTTTAATCTGGCACACACCGTGAGCCACAGTTCAAAGGATGAAAAGGTGAAAAAACCAACATGTGTTAAGATGTCATAGTCTATACAGTAGCTAATATAATGAGCATTTTCTTTCTTTTTTAAAAATTGAAATCATCAGTGGAACAAAAAACGCTGTCAAGTTGCATCTCTGCTATAAAAATATTCAGCTGCAGTGGCTCTAATTGAGTTTTCCGAGTTGGGGGTTTACCTTTGCTCTGAGGACGGTGCAGTGCAGGGAGCTGGTGGCTTTCTCGTACAGTAGGTCAAACTCTAGCGTTCCCAAGGAGGCTGGAAGGCAGTTAATAAAACGTCATACACACGAAAAAAAAATTGGTGCCATCTACTTTGGTAATTGCTTTTGTGCTGATGACTTTATTATCTGCAAAAGAGATGGAGAATGATGGCAGGGAGAAACATAAACAGCAGACAAGCAGGGAAAATTGAATTCTCTCAGACTCTTATGAAAAGACATTTTCTTTGTTTAAAGGAATACGTAAAATATTTGCCTTCATGTTGAGAGTGGATAGAGGAAGATTGAAACCGTTCTCAAATCTGCCTGCAAAACATGTACTGCTACAACCAGCAGCAGGCTGGCTGACCTCAGCATAAAGCCTGGAAACAAGGTAAAACAGCTACACCAGCTCTTTTCAAAAGTAAATAAAAATCCATCTCCCAGCACCTCTAAAACTCAACATGTTTTTTATGCACTCGTTGTAACACAACTAAACTCTACGTGGGGGTCTTGCTATAGTTTGTTGTTCATTTAGATAATGTGTTTATTGATGAAAAATAGCTGGAAGCTAACTGTGATGTGTACTTTCACAAACAGCTACTCACTGTTAAGTGTTTGTTTCTTTCGTTTAAAGCAGCATTAGCATTTGCAAAGGTACGCATCACCTGAAAATAAATCTGCCAGCCAATGGTGGATAATAGAGTCTGACCGATATGGGATTTATAGAATTGAAAAATGTTTTCGTGTTCTGGTTTTACTTCCTGTTTTTGTTCCTTTCCCACCTTTATGATTGTATGCCCCACCTATGTTAGTTTCACCTGTGTTTGATTGCTTCCTACCTGTCTCACCCTCAGCCAGCCCACTGTGTATAGATACACAGCACTTTTTGATCATAGACTAAGTTATAAACTCAGACAGATTGCCAGCATGTTGCAACGGCAACTAACTGCGAGTAGTCTCAGACCTGGTCCCTATTTTCGAAGCAACCATTGCACAGATTTGCAATAATTTTGGTTGCTCCTGCTCTTTAACCACTGTTGTTCCCAGTGTGAATGTAGCTTTAAAGGGCCAGATTATTAAACTTAAATAAAGATACTGCATGATTACACACCAATGTCATTTCAGCTGTAACTTCTACTCTGCTGCATGTGCTGCAGATACTGGAGAGTGCTGTAAACAATGAAGTTGGAGCTCCTTTGCAAACTATCCATTGAGACTATGTCAGAATTGCCCTGCTTATCTTTTAGTGCATTATATTCCAGAACAAAATTAAGTTTTTAGATTGGCTCATATTGATGTATTGCTGATAGCAACTCTTTGATAGGCCAGTATTTGTGTGGATCTAGTCTCTGTGCAAAGTTGTTTCAATAGTTCAAGTGGTTAAACTGCCCGGGGTAAACCAGATGTGTGCTGACTTAATTTTATATGCCCTTGGCTTAGGTTGCTTCAGTGAGACCTTCAGGTGACTCACTGTTATCATCGCTGTCACAGCTGTCGATCTCGATGGAGGTGTCCATGCTACTCATGGCTGACAGGGAGCCCCCTCCCCCCGCAGCTCCAGGTAACTGTGGCGACAACAGGCCGCTGCTCCCTCCTCCTCCTCCGACAGGCCCCCCAGCTTGACCTGTGCTGCCAGGGCTGAGCGTTGTGGGAGCTGCCACCTGATTAGGTGAGAGTGGCTCAGAGAAGGAGGAAGTGGGCGAGAGGCGGGGGAAGTAGGCGGAGATTTGACGAATGGGGCGTATGGGGCCCGGGCAGACATCGATGGCCATGTGCTCCTGGATGGTGATGCCCAAACTTTTTCCTTTTCGCACAGTCATAGGGCTGGAAAAGAGACATATTCATTTATTTTCAAATGTACACACACTGAAATTTTGAATTGCTTACTCTGTCTGTGTCCTAAGATGTTCATTTGCCAGAAAACATTTAAGGATGCTTTTGCCTCAGAGGGCTTTCCAGGTGAAAATCTTTTCGCTATAATTCAAACAGTTTTAAAAAGATGACATTACATTTAAGATAAGAAAATACAGCAGAGGATGTGCATACATTTGCATTTCAATTAGATCTGAATGAACCCAAGCCTATCAGAGAGTATAAAGCATAATGGACAGTGGAGTGGAGGTTTCCTCCGCGTCCTAATCGTCCTCGATAAAGCTGCAGTGTGTATGAATGGCTGAGCGTGCATGCTATCTAAAAATGTTTAAGAATCCTCCACAGACACAAAGGTAATTACATAAATCTGTACAGGCGGAGACGGAGAGAAGATTCACGATGATTATATAGTGTTGTGGTTGCGAGGAGTGGAGTTGACCACAAGGCTGATGTGTCTGCTCTCTTCCCAAAATAAAAAAAAGAGGGGGTGGATAACAAATATCTCATAGCTTTTGTTTTCTCAGCAGGGCTTGAGGGGCCGTTCTGTCTTCAATACTGAACAACCCCCCCCCCCCCCCCGGACTATCTCGCTCACTGCTTTCTCTCCGTTAATCGATTCAACCTCAGAAGTTAATATTTACACTGCGAATATTTGCAGTTCCTCTACGTTTGTCTGTAAGTCGAGTTCAGTGAGGTTTAGAAACAAAAATGAGAATGCAGACAGGGAGGGCTCAGTGTTCTCTTTATGTATGTTTCATATATTAAATTTTTTTTTTAATTTTCAAGGTTTTACTGGATGGAAAGTAGAAATTGAGACTCTCCTCGTCTCTCTTGGTTGCCTCTAATGGCCAGTGGATTAAAGTTAAACATGAGAATGGAGGCATTTTAATTATAATTTAAGAGAATATGCCTTGGAATTTTTATTATTTTTTAATTTTCAAGTGCTTACATATCCCCTCTAAAGAGCACCTACACACTGAATTAAAATGGTGGTCTTGCATAAACACTAATTTCTTTGTGAAGGTCTTGGGTCAGATTCTCTATTGAAATTCAAAGGACCTGACTCGATACAGGAACATAGCCGCCGAGCGTCTCTTTCGCTATGAAATTACTAGTTATATAAAATGGGAAAATACTTGGATAAGGTCATCATATTCAGTAAGCTTACCGCTTTCAAATAACTTCACCAGCTAATGTGATCCAGTATTTCACGCGGTGCTACACAGAGAAATATTAAACTTGTTGATGTGAAATTGATGTGCGTGTCATTGAATGAAAAAGGTATTTGATCCCCTACAACTCAGCCAGAATTGGCTGTGTGCCATGGGCATACATGGGCCGCATGTGGCTGAGGAAGACCAAAGAGCTGTCAAAGGACATCAGGGACAGAACAGCAGACCTGCACAAGGCTGGAATGGGCTAAGGCACCATCAGCAATATGCTTGGTGAAACTGTGGTTACTCAAAAATGTAAAATGATCGTCAGTCACTCTCAGTCACTAAGAACACCATTGGTAACACAGTACGCTGTGATGGACTGAAATCAAGCAAGCTCCCCCTGCCCAAGAAGCCACATGTACAGGCCCGTCTAAAGTTTGCCAGTGAACATCTAAATGGTTCAAGGTGAGAAGTGCTGTGGTGAGATGAAACCAAAATCGAGCTCTTTGGCATCAACTTGACCTGCCGTGTTTGGAGGAAGAGAAATGCTGAGTACGATCCAAAGAACACCATCCCCACAGTCAAGCACGGAGGTGGAAACATTATGCTTTGGGTCTGTTTTTCTGCTAAGGGTGCAGGACGACTTCACTGCACTGAGGGGCCAATGGACGGGGCCATGTACTGTAAAAATCTTAGATGAGAACATCCTCATCCAGCAGTGATGTAACAGTAGCTACATATATACTGTCTATGCCACAAACATGCATGATGGAAAATTTGAATGCAAATATATAGCTACAGCAAGTGGGCACTTATACTTGAACTACAGTAAACTGCTAGCAGACTATATCCAAAGGTCAAAATCAAAAGTTGCTCAAAATGCCACAAAGTAAAAAAAGTTTTTATACCCTTCCAGTTAAACCATACCCTGCTTCAGACTTGGACAGAGTCACGCTAGCTGCTTCCCTGCTACCATTCTTTATGCTAAGTTAATGGCTGCAGGCTGTTTTTGGAGTCAAAGCTGGTAAACAGATTAATTTCCGAGCCTTCGCTCATCAGGACGCCGTCAATATGACCGACGACTCCCTGGTCATCAGTGGCTCTAAATTTGTCGCCTCTGACTGGTGACCTTGAGCAGAACTGCGAACACCGAGGGTCACTTGTCATGTATGGTCTGGTCTCACTGCTGTGAGCTCAACAGCGGGTAACGTACACCGCAGTTAATCCAGCCTTTTCTTGGCTGGCGTTGAAACAAACTGTTGAAGCACGCTGCAGTGTGCCACTCTGCAAACTTCCCTGACTCATTTGACTGAGAGGACTTTGACAGACTTCTGGCTCTGGGATGGGAAATGATGGACATCTTGCCTTTTATGAACCAGCAGCTGTCATTTTGGTACCACAACAGTGTATTTAATGACATTTGAAATGCTGAAAAACAAGGAAAAGTGCTGCTGCTCTCTTTTACTGCTCAATTAAGCTGAGCAGAGATATCCCCAGACTTTTACACGCAGAATCTGAGTTAAACCATTTAGAGAGAAAAGAACGCAATAAATCATTTCTGCCTGACAATAAAAACAAAACAAAAGCCACCCACCGGTGGAAATTATCTTAAGCGGAGGATTGCAAGATATTAAGATGAAGGTGAAAACAAGTTAATGAAGCACAGAGATGTTGATTGACTAAAATGTAGTGAAAGATTAATTAACAAATTCTTACAATGAAACAAAGCACACACACACACACACACACACACACACACACACACACACACACACACACACACACACACACACACAC
>JAVDPK010002127.1:162994-217096 GCA_034780415.1 Cichlasoma orientale
CCCTTTAATATTGTTGAAAAACCGGCATTTCAAAAAATGTTGCAAACATTTACCAGTACAAAATCCCTGGGAAAACACAAACGGCAATTTCACAACTGTACAACAGTATTAAAGAGGACATACTTAAGGAGATCAGACATTCCATTTTAATCTGTCACTTTGGATATGTGGTCAAAGTCAAATATGACCCCTTATGTCCAAACAATATTATCGTTAATCGCAATCATTTCTGAATTAATCGATTAGCAAAATTTGTTATCGTGACAGGCCTACATCTGGCGCACTCTCCAAGGCCTGTAGATTCATGCACTGAGGCAAATAAATATCCAGATACTCCTTCCTTTGTTTCCACAGCTTATGTGTGCCTTTTAACTTCAGTGAAGTGATAGAGTGTCTTGAAACTTCTTGCTTTGAAACTGTTTCTCATTCCCTGATTTTTGTTTTGTTTTTGTAGGATGAATAAACAGTTTAAAAACCCCTATTCATGTGGAAAATGTCACGAAGCTGAATCCAGGCTGATTATCTGATACAGAGATGCAAGAATATGAAGTACTACCCCAAAACATATGCAGCTCAGCACACCTGCCCACAGCACACCACCCACCTCATACTACACTTATGAGCTGAGTCTGTTTGGCAGCAAGGTTATGCATAATTATACTAATTAGCCGAATTTCAGGAAACATGGTGCAAATGTGAAGCATGGAAAAAAGGAAGAAACTCGCTCTAGAAGAAATGTCCCTATGAAGAAAATACCCCAAACACTCAGGTTTAGTCCAGAAAAAAGAAGTTCCCCTGACATTTACTGGGCATAAAGAGCCATGACCTTTAGTTTTCTATATACAGAAATTGTGCATGTGCGTGTGTGTGTGTGTCTGTGGTAAATGATTGGGAACTCGTCACAGATTATCCTGCTGTTACACAGAAAACATTTACCATTTGTCCCCATCTTGGCAGCTGGAGAGACGGCCGGCGTCTAAACTCGGTTTGCCTGCGTCTTTTTTTAGCCCGCACGTTTTCAGGCGAGTCCGCTTGTTGGCTCTGATTTGAAAAGTAGGTACTTTAACTTTGCTGACTGGGGTCTTTTTTTTTTTCTTGCGGGTCTTCTTCAGCTGGGACTGAGCTGCTTGCAACAACCGAGCAGCGCCCGTGTGCAGCCCCGGTGTTAACTTTACTTGCGTAACCGCCTCCTGAGGACTCGTTTGTGGGAACGACGCGCTGCAATGGACCGGTGAGGAAGGAAGGACTTCCTGCGTGATTTTGTTTGAATTAAGTTCCTCTGATTAACCCAAAGAGTAGCTTTTCAGTTAGAGCAACTCCTTCACATGTTAGATCCATTCTGAATCAGTGATACTGTTTATATAGTGGACAAATCGTTACTCCTAGAGACACTGTTTTTCGATTTACCTTGAAAGTACAGTGCGCATTAAGGTATTAGGCCATTTATAGTTACAGCATTTATTCACTGAGAGTACTGTGTAGGCTAGTACTGTGCTCATATCAAGTAACAGTAACAAATCAGCCTTTTGGTAACTAAACTAACATAAAAGGGTTAAACTGCTCTTAGAATAAATATTCTGTTACTTCAGAATATTTTTAATTCAGAACCATTCTTTAAGGGTTAAAAATTATCCATATTTTTTCAAGAAGGTTAATTTACAGTACTGTGGAAAAGTCTTGAGCCACTCTTTATTTCTCAATGCAAAGTGGTTTCTCCTCAGTACTGTTTTTTTTAAATTATTTACTGTAAAGTTAAAAGTACTAAGAACTGATTTGGGTGTTCCTGCGGTGCTCATCAGTGTATTTGACGATGATCTTTTCAGCACCAGCAGATCTGCTACATTGGAGCACTACAAGGCAGCCATGTTGCTGAGTGGAGTTGGTGATGCTTTGGGCTACAGGAACCAACTGTGGGAGTACAATGAATCTGGACCAGCTATTCACCAGGTCAGTACTGGACCAACAACGAAAGAGAGCACAGCGAGTGATCCAGGGGTCGTATTTTTTATATACACAAAAATAAAGAGGTTATCTCATTTATATGAGTTAAACCTAGTTTTTAATGATAATGACTTATAAGGGAGTTCTTAAGAAAGGACTCCAAAATGTCTATCATCATCCTCTCTGTCCTTTCAGGAGCTGCAGGAACTCGGTGGTCTTAAGAACATCAAGGCCGAGCTCCCTGACTGGCCAGTGAGCGACGACACAGTTCTCCATCTGGCCACGGCTGAAGGGCTAGCGACAGGTGAGTTCAGAGCCGCACTGAGACATTTTGTTCTCCCTGGTTTTTCTCCGTTGCGCAGCTCGCTCGAATCGAGGAGCTGATTGGATTGACCTTACAGCCACTGTTCACACCTCTTCAAGAGCTCTACAAAAAGGTCAAATCTAATTTCCACTCTTGCCTTGATTTAGTGCTCTATTAAAGGTGCTACACAAGTGGAATAAAAGAGGCAGAAATTCAATGTGACCTTTTAGTGGGATAAGGCAAAAAAAGGCAGCCCTGTTAACAGATCAGTTACATCTTTAAACTGTGCAGTTTGAACAAGATGTGTCATCCTCACAGGGAAGGCAGGGGAGGAGCTCCTGCATGAGGTGGCTGCTCGTTATGTGGAGGCCATGAAGGACATGGAAGGGAGGAAACCGGGGCCTTCGAGCATTCTGGGTGAAACACGTTGAAGTCATTTAACATCTGTTTAACACAGCAACAGAGGTTTAACTCTTTACTCTTTTAGGGGTTTCCCAACTAAAGCCTGGAGAGGAAGGGGGCTACAGAGTGGCATATAACCCTGAGGGAACAGGCTGTGGAGCAGCCATGAGGTCCATGTGCATTGGCCTGAGGTAAAATGCTCTGATAACACCACATGCCTTTCAATTTTTATGTTGTTTGTTTTTTGCCCGAGCCCACAATGGGTTCGGTTATTACTTTTTAATTGGCAATAACACTGAAGTGTGGCTTTCTTAAACAGATGCAGCACATCTTAATCGTAAACTGAGCCATGCTTTTACAGAGGATTGTTTTTTTTGTTTTTTTGTGAGATCAAAATCTCTTATTCAAGATTGACCTGTGTACAAAAACCATATACAAAAGAGACAGACACATAATACATAGACACACTGTAGATGTTAATAAATTTTAAAAAGCACGTGTAAGGGTAGTTTGGGATAAATAAAACCGTTAAAATGTTGCAGTGAAATCAGAGATTGTAGTCGCATAGCTCATTTATAGCTCATTTATAGCTCATTTATAGACAGCATGGGCAACCAGGTGATTTTGCAATAGAGCCTTGTGAGGTAAGGAGGACCGTCCCACTTTTTCAGAGAAGGTACAATAGTGAGTAAGAAAAAAAAAATCACCTGTGAAAAATTGTAATGCACTGTGATACGCAGACTCAAGAGGTTTATAACATATTAATAACAGTCAACAGTTTCAATTTTAAAACCATGAAGGATTTGATTGTGAATTGCACCATTCCATACCAAACTCTTATTTTTAATTTAAAACAAGCTTTTTTTTTTTTTTTATTTAAGACATCTTTGAAATGTAGACTGTAGATTTGCAATGACCAGATCAAAGGAAGAGCCAGCTGCATAAAATTGACATTACAGTTTTGGGCGGAAGAGATGGTATGATTTATACAGGGTACAGGGTGAATAAAAGAGGTCCAAGAATGGATCCCTGTGGAATACCTGGGACTTCACCTTGATCTTTATCAGAAAGATAATATCATAGAACCATCCAACATCTAAACTGGTAGAGAACCTTTTTTTTTTTTTTTTTTAACTAAAACGTATTGAATCAACTGCTTTTGAGCGGTCTCAATGATTATCAATGGCTTCACTAATATTGAGCACACACACACTGCAGTTGTTGGAATCTAAATGCTGACTGCTCTGACTGTAAAATGTTTTCTGGTTCTACATACAGTTTCGCTTGAGCATGGCTCTGAAATTTTTCTAGGGAAGATGATTTTTGTGGATGAAACAGTAATTATTTAAGTCACCGGGGTCAACATTTATACTTGAAGGTTTTCCCCGTGGCGAGTCATAAATGAGTTATAGGTACAGCAATTAGATCAGCACTCAGGCAAAGGAGGGATGGATCTAGATTGTCCTCACCTTTTCTCTGGGTTTAATGCAGCCGCTTTACTGCAAACATCCCTTTAGTTTATCGATGTAAAAGAGAATTTGTTGTCAGAGTCTGGAAATGCTGACTAAAGGAGAAATATTTCTAAATGTTCCTGGAAGGTCATGACATATCTCTGTTAATATAGTTTTGGTTTCATTAGTCACATGCTGGATGTTCATAGTAATGTGAGGGGTAAATCCATTTTAGTTATGTTGCACATTTTACTAGAAATAAACGTAGTGGCCTGAAGGTTACATCCACCCAAAGACAGTGAGGATTCCAGATCCAACCAAAGTCCTCAGTTATAATAGTCCACATTGGCTGAGAGTAACATTTTTCTCTAATTTTTGATCTGTTTTTAAGGTACAAAGTGTTCCCCTCCTTATGCAACTAACATGACTTTCAAAGGTGAAGGTTTCCTGTGGAGTTTTTGACTTCCTTGTGTTTTTTTTGTCTCCTGCGCACCAGAGGAGGTCACATAGGTGATCACACTCTCTTCTGCTTATTTACAGGTAGCAGAAAGAAGCAACGATGTTTAATATGTATACTTTACTTATTTTGAGTTTCAGGAGAGACCCGAAAACGGGAAAGGAAAAATCTGTCAAATGTGAGAGTTAACACAATTATGGCACGTCAAATAAAATAAGACTGTTGATATTACCTGGGGTTAGGACGGTGGTTTGCAGTTCATTCCATTAAAATGGTGCATAGTATCTAAAAGCAGTGGTTTAAGTTCATCTGTTAAGGTAGACTGTACAAAATGTTTGCACTTTAAAAAGGACAGAGCCTTCATACTTTGAAGAAAACTGAGCTTGAGTCATTATTGACAGTGTCTAGATAGTAATGACTGCTTTTATAGCTGATCTAGTCAATGTAAACAGTAGTGAAAATGCACAGTTATAGCAGAGATTTTGTTTAAAATGATATAAAAACAAAGAAATGGTGAAAAATATCCACTGTTAGGATTTCAACAATTAATTTTACTAGTTGTTTCACCTCTAAACATATAAATATAATTTAATTAGAACAATAACGGCTTATTTATAAAAAAAAAAAACAAAAACTTTTCTGCACCGTACCTATTCAGGATGTTGAGGCTCGTGAAACAGCAGCATCACTCAGAATTCTCTGTGCATGTCAATGAGAAAACTTGCCACTGAATATTTCACATTTAAATTCCCAGGTGATAGATATTATCTTCTATAATAAATATTGATAAGGTCTTTAATATTTCATCCCCATCAGGTATCCAAAGCCCGACCAGCTGTTGTCACTGGTGGCGGTTGCTGTCGAGACAGGCAGGATGACCCACCCTCACCCCACGGGTTTCCTGGGAGCTGTCGCGTCAGCCCTGTTCACTTCATACGCCGTCCAGCGCAGACCAATCACAACTTGGGGTCTGGGTCTGATCAACGAGGCTTGTCCAATAGCAAAGAACTTTGTTCAAGGTCGAGGCTATGCCGTGGAGGAGACCGAGAAAGACTGGGGCTACTTCTGTGACAAGTGGCAGTGGTATGTGCTGCTGAAATCGAGCCTTGTTAGGCTGTCATGTTGAATTCAGATTAAAGCTTCCAGCATCAGCAAGTTCTGTTAACCTGCTTCAACCTCAAGGTTAACAGATGGGGACATGAAATGGCACAAAAATGCCACTTATCAGCTTTACTTAAGCAAATCAAATGTCATTTTTGTCCCAGAGTGCTACAGCCTCTGTCAAAGATTGGTCTAAGATTGAAAAAGTGCTTATCAGGTTAATGTAGGATGTTGGGAGAAAAACATTTAGGTGCTTTGCACATTTCTGCCAGATTAGCCAAGTAATCTGGGAGTGTACTGAGAGAGTGGGAAACTAAGTCAGAATTACCTGTAATGGATAAGTGGTTGAAATGCTTTCCTCTGTCCACAGGTACCTGGATCTGAGGGGCATCTCTCACGGTGTGGGCCCTGTGATTTGGCCCCCCTCCTACGGCCCTACTGAAAGAGACGAGGCCTACAAGAGCTTCAGCCTGTCAGGTTGGGCGGGACGCAGCGGCCATGACGCGCCAATGATAGCGCTGGACGCGTTGCTGGGGGCGGGTTCGGACTGGGAAGAGCTGATGGGCAGAGCCGCCTTCCATGGAGGTCAGAGGTCTCACTGGTGTAATGTAATATAAGCTGTGAGTGAAGTCTTGCTCTAAATGTAAAACCAGACCTTGACCTAAAATATCAGTAATAATTAGCATAAACTCTGCTTTAGTTTGAAGCTTTCATTTCAGGCTGATGACGACAGCATTTCTACTCGTTACCCTGGTAGCCATTATGTTTATATATTAGCCAACATTCCTCTTGTTTTAAACATTTACACAGCTCAGTCAAACCACACAGTCACTCAGGGAAAAAAAAGTTTTTTTTTTTAAAAAACAATGGATTATTTCTCTGTAAAAAGTAACTTATTACACTACCAACAGCATGACATCTCACCTAATTACTAGATAATAAACTATGGGAAGCTGCCAAGAAGGTATGTGGTGTATCTTCTGGACAGAGGAAAGAAGACAAGCAGACTTGGTGGAGACAGTTCAGGTCAAGCATTTTGGAGACAAAGTTAGAGAGGCGAGGCTGAGATGGTTTGGACATGTGCAGAGGAGGGACAGTGGATATACTGGGCAAAGGATGTTGAATATTGGAGCTGCCAGTCAAGAGGATGCAGTGAAGGAGGAGAATGCAGGGTGAGATGGAGGCAGATGGTCCACTGTGGTGACCACTAAAGGGAGCAGCTAAACAAAAGAATATAACCTCATAACCTCGTCCCTTCACACACGTTCAAAGAAATGTGTATAACCAACTCCATGAAAAGTTGTGGACCACTTTGCCATTTTTGTTGCTTCTCCCACTTAAACTGAGGTCAGCTGATTGTTGCTTAAACACACATGAAACGGTTGATTGTCTGAAAATGCAAAGAATTATATAACAAATGTTTGATTAGCAACTAAAGTGATTCCTGAGTTTAGGTCATGTGTTATTGACACATATACTGGTCACTGTCTGGAGGAAAGCAGCAGCACAAAGGAGCCAGTCTAGTGATAATTGTGTGTGATGCATCACTGTAATGACCTTTCAGATGGTCATTAAACAAAAAGTCACTTTTAAGATGGCCACAAAGATAAATGTCAGCGATGCTTTATCACACAAAAATTGCTCATTTTGTTCTCATCTCTCCCATCCAGGTGACAGCGACAGCACCGCTGTGATTGCGTGCTGCTGCTGGGGTCTCCTCTACGGACTCCAGGGGGTCCCTGAAGGCAACTACGCCAACCTGGAGTACCGGGACCGACTGGAGCGCAGCGCCGAGCAGCTCTACGCCCTGTCACACTGAGAAGGCTGCCACGACCCGCCGCGCTGACAGAGCGTGTCCCAACATACTGCAGCGAGGGGGAAACTAGGCCGCACGCACTGACACATTGATGTAGAGCTAGCTGGTGCGCTCAGTAGTACATTGATTTAGAGAGCTGTCACTGAGTCACTATGCTGTCATAGTTGCCTGAAGGGGGAAGCAGATTGTCCTACTAACCTAAAGAGTCCTCACTGCCAGAACAAGGACAGTATGCCTCATGATGTTGGCACTGAGGCTAGTGTATAAACAGGGTTCCCCCTAGTGACCATTTTAAGCGAACAGGCTGAGTTGGTCCTCTGAGCAGAACGAATCCAAGCTAATGAGAATGTGAAATGAATGCCAAGCATCCTCTGGGAGGTAATTGCTTCTTTTTGTTCAACTTGACATAATGGCAAATGCTCGAGCCTCAAATTAAATGTGCTTTTGCTAAAGGATAATGAAAAATAAATTAGTTTGCCTCATTATAGTCGTTAACTAGTGCAGTGAGAAGCCAAACTGTAACACTCCAGAAAAACATAATTAATGGTACAATAAATTAAACGCTTTGTAGTTGAGTTGAAAACTTTATTTTTTGGTCATTGTTTATTTTTAAATTTTTTTTGTCTTGTCCATTTTTTTCTTTAAGTTCGATTTTCCTACAAGGGGAGAAGAAGGGCAAAGGGGTCGGTTTGTAACTACTGGATAGTCTTAAAAAAAAAAAAAAAAAAAAAAATTGCTAAAAGTCCCCATCTCGCCTTCAAGCCCCTCCTTTCTTGCTGTATTCATGAGAATCCTGCGACACCCCAATTCTCATTTGTGTCATGGTACAAGGCTAAAAAACATTTCTAGAAGATAAAGAGTCTGCTGCTGTTTTTCCATCTGGTTTTCCCTCTCCGTCTGGTCTGCCCAGTAAGGTGCCTCGTGTCTCTGAATAGGGAAAAAGTCGGAAAAAAAGAGCTGGATAGCAGCAGGGGTCGGACGCTGCTGCCGTCCTGTCACCTTCATCATTAGCATTAAAAAGCTCCTCCTAGTGCCGGACGTACACTGAGGTTTGTACTGATGAAGAATATTACAGCAGGAGAGTAAGGTGCTGTGAGATATTTTTGTTTTCTTCTCTGCTCCTGTGTGATCCTGTGAGTTTTTATGAGTCGCATCCAGCAGGCCGGAGGGGGCGGGGGACAATCTGGGAGGTTGCAGATGGGTTTTAGTTTCCAGGCGGATGGAAGGAAGCAGGGTGCGTCTGGACCTGCATCGCTGTGGGAGGTAGACAAAACAGAACTTGTAAAGCACACACTTCAAACTGTTGGATTCACCTTTTTTTGTCCAGTTAAGGGGAAAGGGAGCAGGTGGGTTATTTAGTGCTGTGTCTGATACCTTGTTGGATGTAGAAGTGTTGGTGTGCTCCTTGCTGAGGTCCGTGTTGGGGGTGCTGGGCCACTGCGCCGGGGCCCTGCTGAGGAGGCTGCAACATCACTATTTGGGGCTGACCGTGGCTCCCCGAGTGGTGGGGACCTGAAATGGCTCCTTGAACATGAGCCTGGAGGACGAGAAGATCAGTGGACAAGGTTTAGATCAGAATAAACTGCTTCCAGTTAAAACAACACCTGCTAAGAGGGGAGGAGCAGAAAAATAGAGCCATACCTGTGCTATCTGTCCAAGGTTGTAGGCGGGTGAGATGGCCTGGTGGCCGTGGATGCTGTACCCCTGAATTGAGTAAGAACCCTGTGGAGATGTGTGGCCTGGCGGCATGTTGGGTGGGGTGGGTGCCGACAAGGGACCTGAGTGGTATAAGGACTGGGGCTGTGGGCCTGACTGGGCGTTCTGAAAGAAGACGTCAGGCTGTAAAAATTCATGAAGTGTCATAAATAAACGTCTCCAAAGAGCCAGATCCTGAAGGAAAAGCTGCACATGTACCTTCTCCAAAAGTGAGACCAAAACTAGTGCTGGGTTTTTGTACTTTATATGAAATCAACAAATCCAAATAGATTACCTAAAAGGTTAGCTATGCATAATATTAGTGATTATTTTTTTGCAGAATTTATTCCACATTATTCAGTCTGAAAACCCAAAGGTGTGTCTAGGTTGTAAATATAAAATGCACACCAATTGTGTGTGTGGGGGGAAAAAAAAAAAAAATCTATAAATCATGAAAATATGAGGACACTGCACTGGAAGTGAGCGATCAGATAACACTTATAACAGTCAGAGAATCCCTCCTTTAAGGGGGCATCTTACCTGTCCAGGACTGGGTGCAGCGTGCTGGGGTGGGGGCTGGTTGCCTGTTGGGGTACTGGAGGGCTGAGGCTGATGAACTGCGCCTGTGTGATGGGAGAATGATTGTGGGGCTGCAGAGGAAAGAGATTCATGTCAAGGTTGACTGTGTCTGTGATCAAATCCTATCACACTGAAATTTTTGTCTTTCACATCCATCTCCACTCACCATAGATGCCCTGCTGTGGTCCTGGAGGTCCATCTCCCTGTGCAGAAAACTGGGGGCCTCCTGGTGGGCCAAGGGCTTGTGGGTGGGGACCCCCACCTTGACCTATCATCCTGGCCCCACCTTGCAGCATTGAATACATTGGCTGTACAAGTAACACAAAGAGAAACACAGGCATTTTTAATACATTAGTAGCAGGCACACTGAACAGTTTCAACTGGCTTTTATTAAGCTCTGCCGAATAAGAAGCTTGCTGCTAACCATTTAAAACCACAATCACAGAAAATATTTAGGGAGTAGTTATCCTACCTGTCCAGGGTAGGATGCCATGGCCTGGATGACCTGCTGCTGGCCATACTGCTGAGGGTTGTACTGAAGGTAGGGCTGAGGGTAGGGCGATGCTACCAGTGGGGCCCCAGCAGCTGATGCTGCAGCTTGTAGCATGGGAGGTGCTGAAGATCCATGGTCAGAGCGCTGAGCCACGACTGAGCCTAATGAGAGGAAAGAATCATCAAGATAACAGAAAACAGTGTGGACAAAACATCTTTTTCATGGTCAGCCACCAGATCCCCTCACTGTAGATTCCAGGGTCCAGTTTTCTTCTTTAATTTGTCACACATCTTTGATTTAAGAAGTGTTTACCTTTCTTAAATCACTTTCTTATAAAGCGGCTGAAACAGGAGCTGCACCAGCAATCTACAAGTTTAAAGCATGGCAGATCTACACCACAACATTCAAGGTTAATATGAGGCAACAGAATTTTTCTCTGGAGCTGATTTCCAGCCTGTGACAAGAGCTGACAGGAAATTCATTTTAAATATGTGAAAAAAAAAGTGAAAAGCGCAGACAGCACAGCAGAGAGAAAAAAAAGACTGCTGCGTTTACCTTTGGCTCGGGGGTATTTTCCCTGGTTAACTGTAGACATGGTGTACTGGTACATTTGTGGGGGCTGAAAGACAAAGGATCAACAGGTGAGCACAAGAAGAACGGTTGCTGTAATGTGAAAAATTACTGAACTCAAAGAAAACAGGTGTTGGCAACTAATTGTTCTGTAATTCTTGAAGCAAACTGCTAAAAGTATCTGATTACAGTTTCACAGATGGTAATATTGACTGAATATTTAGCATTTTATCAAAAAAAAAAAAAAGGTTAATCTTTGCATTTGGTCTTAAGCCATGTTTCAAATTCCAGCAAGATGTCTGTAGAAGGTCTTCAGCTTAACATTTAGAGAAAGATCCAAAACAAGTGACCAAGTTTATTTAGGTTTGGCTCATGTACCGGCACAGAGTGGATCTGTGGGATGTAGGAGGAGAGGTAGGGAGAGTTGTAGAGTGGCCCCTGTCCGCCTGGGTGCTGCAGAACCACAGGGCTCGGAGGTGTCGGCCGAGGTGGTGTGGGCGCCGTGTTGGGCTTCGTCTGTAAGAAACACACCCAGAGGTAAATAAATATTACATATTTTTTTATAATTCCAATGAGTTTTTTGACACCAATGATTTAACAGATTCAGTTGGCTTACCATGGGCATCTGGGGTTTGATAGGATTGAACTCTTTAGCATTTGGGTTTAAGGTTGATTTCTTTACTTGGCTGCAAAATAAAAAATTCTTATAAATAAATTATGATTGCAATAAATGAGTCAAAAAAAAAAAATCAGGGACTTGATTGATAAATCTTTAAATTTTTTATATAATTTTTAAAACTCACTCTGCTACGCCTTCTGTCCTCTCTGCTGTCTCAGGTCTGACCTCCTCGCTTCCTGGGGTCCTGGCTGGCTGAGGGGTGGCCGGCGACTGCCTGTCTGAATGGGGTGCTGTGGCGGCAGCTGTGGTACCCAGCGTAGCTGCAGTGTCCTTGGCAGGGTCCTCAGAGACAGCTGGTGAAGGCTGAGGTTGGGGCTGGGAAGGACTGGGAGCTGCAGGCTGAGGTTTGGGCTCTGATGGAGGGTGAGCGTCTGATGGTGCAGGCTTGGCTGTGCTGGGCTGGCTGACCTCACTCACGGCAGGAGGGGTCGCTGCAGCCGGAGAACTGGGAGAGCTGGAGCTGCCTCCACTCGGTGGGAGCTGGAAGACAGAAGGGGGGGAGGTCAGATTACTTTACTGATAAGAATTTGGCCTGTAAAATCCCAAAAAAAAAAAAAAAAAAAATCCATTTGAACATCTTTTTCTATGGTTGCTTTCATCCTGCAAACCACAATATTACATCAAATCATCATAACTGACCACTACAAGCTTTAAGGATCCTGTTATAACTACTAAGGTACAACGTTAAGCTTGGTCTCATGTTTTGAATGTGCAGGAGTTCACAGTGGCAAACAGCTGGCTGGAGTGGAATATGAAGCAAGTGTCAATAAATTAATCCACTATTCAAGTTACCAAATGAGTAGCAGTTTTGCTACAGAAAAGGTGGAAGAGGAAACAATGAAGTCAAATCCAACATCTTGCACATAAACAGAAGCAGTCATAACAGATTGGTCTGAAGCTTTGCAGCAGCCTGGTGTCGTTTGCACATAATTTTCCAAGGGTAAACACAGTTCAAAGCCATGTTTAATAGCAAATGGGTACTGCAACATCTTATGTTGCTAATTTTAGATATGTACCTACTGAAGTTCTGAGCTGATAGTGGTGTTTGAAATAATTTGATGATACTGGTCATTTTCCCCTTTCATTTTGTTACTATAGTGTTTCATTAAGTGTGAATGCTTTGAGAATAAACTTGTACTTTACTGGTCAATGACCCTGTAAAGATTGAGATGAATAACTAGTATTGAGTGTTATGCAATAAATAGAAGTGGTGTTGGAGGAAGGTCTTGACATTGGTGATGTCAGGACACAGCCTTCTGATTGGTGACAGATTTTCTAATTTCACACTTCGCTGAAAGACTCTTACCCTAAAGTCTTTGCCAAATTTCCGCAGCTCCTCAATCTGCGACCTCTGCTGAACTGACGGTGCTGGTGGGAGAAAAAGTTTAATAAAAAATGTGGAATTTTGAAAACTTTAAACAGGAACAGAACTAGGCAAAAGTTAATTTCCAGCATATAGCCAGGATCAATCTGAAGTACCTTTACTTGTCTTGTTTTCCTCTGTGTTGCTCGGGCTCTCAGCGGAGCGTTCCTTTGCAGCTGCAACAAGGATCTCATTCACTGTAAAAAATGACAGTAATCCAGTTAGTTGCAGATCTTTTAATTCCAAGCTTGAGTAGCTGACATATACTGCTATGAGCCTCATGCTGTAATATGATACATGTTTTGACTTTGATTTTAAACTGCACAATAAAAACAAACAGGAAAAAAAAAAGAGGAAACTGTACCATCTACAGGGAAGAGCGGGGCAGGGCCAGATGTCTTCTGGGCAGGCAGCGAGACAGAAGAAGTATCCAAGTAAGGCGTGTCTTGGGAAGAGCCTGATTTAGGGGAACGGGTAGCTGTAAGAAAATTAAAACATTAAAGCCACGGTTAGTTTTATTCAGATTTCATAAGATAGGAGGGACAACAGCAGTGGACTGAGAGTAACTGTACCTGTGGACTGAGCGTGAGAGTTCTGAGTTCGGCTCGTCCTGCTTGACTGTGGAGGTCTTTGGGCTTTAGGAGATGTTCTGGCAGCCACTGAAAGCACAAAAACATCTGCCTTAGCAACAGGAACAGATGTTACAGCTGTTAAGTCAATTCTGATGCAAGTTCGCACCCTTACCTCCATTAACAGGCCTGTTAGCGTCAGACAGTGAGTGCGGGAGTGAGTGGGAATGAGGAACCGTGTGCCCGTGTGGAGCAGGGGGGCTGGCTGGGGATGGGGCAGTTGAAGTAGAGGTTGAACTCGATGGTCCACCAGGAGAGGCAGGCGTGTATGGGCTGGCAGGGCCAGAGCCTGGACTCGGGCTGGCATTTCCCTGTGGGTGGTGGGGGGCATATGCACCACCTCGACCTGACAGAGGGCTGCTTCTCTCCGAGGGGGTGACACCAGGCTGGGGCCCAGCTGCAGAGGGCAGAGGGGGTCTTGGGGAAGAGGAGGATGGAGGGATGGAGCGGTAACCTCCACTTATACGATTGTGAGATGGTGGCCCGCCAGAACCTCTCTCGGGTCGGTCCCGGATCTCTCTTTGACGCTGAGGTAATGGAATGTACTTGCCCTCCCTGATTGAGAAAAGTGTGCAGCATACACATTTCAAACTTTACTCTTGAGCTTCAAGTTAGTACTCATTAAAAACTTGGTAAATACCTGAAGTAAGAAAAACCCTTCCATCTATTTTCCTGACAAATGTTTTATAAAGACCTCCTCTCACCTGTTGCTGGCTCCTGGACTGTCTCTGCCCCTTTCACGCTCTTTGTCACGGGGGCTCTCACGGCCTCTCTCCCGATCATTGCCGTCCCGCGCCACAGCACTGAACTTGTCCTCCTCAGTTCTGCCCTCGTCATTTTCCAGGTTGACGCGATGACGGTACTGAGGGCTTGACTCAATCTCGCTGGCCAGCCGAGCGGCGCGTGCCTCCCTCTGTCGGTAGTTCTCAGAGTTGCCCCTCTCCAATGGTACACTGGGTGGAGAGAAAAATAAAAGGTGAACAAAAAGTTTATGTGAGTGTGTGAGATGTGTGTCCTACAGTAAAATTCCATATAATCTTATTGACTAGCTGTGGGAATGTTTTTGAACTATATTAGTCATAATAAGTGATGAATAATTCCTAAAGGTAATTAACTGATGTAACTTACGTGTACATAGAAAGGCTGGCATCATATGTTGATGTGACTCCATATTTGACTTCATTGTAACGGAACATCTCATTGGCATCCCAGCCATTGGACTGAAGAGACAAAAAATGTGATTAATGGGATAGTAACGACATCAGCACAAAAAACATGTTATTAATGGATCATAATTAAATAGTTAACAGTTCAGCAAACAGTTCAGTTTGTATACGGAGACACGTTGATTGAATGACTTGGTGCATTAAAAATAAACTCACTGCATCATTTTCCAAATCGTAACTCTCTCCGTTACTGTCGCCTCCCTCCCATCTCTGCAAAACCTTCTCCTTGTGTTCTCCGTTGATACGGCTGGAGCTGATGGCTGTGTCTGTGAAGGTGTCTAAAAATCAAACACAGAAGATGTCAGAACAAGATGAAACAGTCTAAAATTGTTTCCCCGTGACGTCTGCAGTCTGAGCCTGTTCAAACTACTGAATGAAGAGACATCGTGTTTGTCACGATTACATTCATTTACCTAGAAAATGTGAGGTTGCCCTGATCTGACCCTGAGTATGCATGCGTTTATACCTCTGGTGGCATAGTTGAGGTCGACATCTCTGCAGATCATTGTGACCAAATCTGAGGGGCTGAAGATCATGGTGTCAGTGATTTCCTCCCTCCGTGGCGGAGCGGATGTTGAGCCCTCCTCCTCGTTGCACTTGTGTACAGCATCCACAGCCAACTCACACTAAGGACATTGGGAAGGCACTGAGTGCTCAGCATGTAGGAACCAACCGCAGAAAGAGACACATTTCTCCTCGACGGGAGTTAACCAACTCTGACAGGATTATTTGCACTACCTGAATAAGGTGGCAAACAGATGTGCGTGCCTGTGTGCAATTTGACCTTCTTACCTTAGAACTGAGAGTCTTGAAAATGCCCTCAAACGCACTGCCATTCTTGACTCTTATGTCACATGTGGACCCCTAAGAAAAAAGAGAAAAGCTTTAAAAACTATGGCTAGAGAATTAATTATATCAGTATCAAAAACTGCTGCAACATTTGTGGAAAAACTATACATATTCCATACTTTTTGCAGATTTTAGAATTTGGAGCCAGCATAGAGCTGACCATGAAATAAAGAGTGCCTTTACAGTTGGTAGGTTTACCTATTGTTTAAAAAAAAAAATCTAATAAAAAATAAAAAATAAAAAAAAAAGAAGAAGAAAAAGAATGACCATCGTGGTCTGGACAAGACAATGACAACCAGCCAAATGACTCACCACAACAGCTGTGAGGAAATGAAGCATTCTGGCATTGTTATAGACACCCTCAAACACCTACACATGGGAAAATACACAAGGATCTTCAACACAAAGCTTCACAAAGACATTATATTTAAATTAACATGGTCTGATGCTGAGAAACTGAAAGAGTTAACCATTAACCCTCAGGGGCCCTTTGCACCAACAGTGCTTATTCCTAGTTTTAAGTTAATCTGTCATAACGTGGCTTTTTAATTCTGACAGGACAGCTATGTCTGTTACATCAGCTTAAACCGTGTTTTTACTATAACTGGGTGTAAAACCTGCAACTAGTCCAGAGCAGCATGAGATAAAAATCTTCCTGTACAGGTTACACTAAAGGTGATGTCCCATGTCATAAGGTTTATGGCACACAGACTTTTTTTTACATGTGAGGGAAAGAAGAAATCATTGTCATAAATTGCTGAAGAGTTGTCACAGAGGTTTTTATGAACCACAACTCAACATCTGGTCAGCTGCTTTCCACGATGAACAATCCAGGCAAACAAATACCTTGTTCAGGAGATCCTTCCACTTTTCCTTACATTATTGAGTCTAAAAAATTATTTATTTCCAGTTGACTTTTTTAATGAAATCCATTTTGACTCCCCACGTGTTCTTGTGTTAGCTGCACAGCTCGACTGTTTCATTTCACTGTTACTCAACTGCCTTTATTTTCACTTTGATCCTTTACAGCTGCCATACAGAAATTTAGCAACTTCTATAGAAATGTATACAATCAGATGAGTTCACCCAGTTTTAACCCCTATCTGAAGACTGGTCATCACAAAGACCAACTTAGCAGATAGGACTGTGCTTAGTAAAAACCAGCTGGTGCAATCAGCCTCAGGTCTGTGAAGTGCAGCTGTAGTGAAACTTTTAAATGGCTGTTTTATAGCCGAGGCCTTTACCAAATAGACATTAAACTCATTTATACTGTCAGCTTTCACAGGCTTATTCCAGGTTTTTACCATTCAAAAAGAGTTTAATACACTGTTCTATAAAATGTGCATCAGTGGCACTTCCAAACAAAGAAGTCAAATGTAATAATATACTTGTGACTGAACTATGTGTAATGTTATGTTACACCCCCCCCCCCCAAAAAGAAAAAAAAAATTATGTTTGCCATGTTGTGAATCAGGATACTCACAGGAGATGACTGGAATGACGGCTTTGCAGAAGTTCGATTCCTGTAAGAAAACATGAGATTTTTGATGTTCACAAGGAGTAGAACTTGTTTTCAAAGCCTGATGAGTCAGTGTCTCAGTCTACATCACACATGCAAAAAATTTGGTTATTCGAGTAGTTGACAAAGTTACTCAAAGTGACCAGACCAGTTCTTATGTCATAAAAGAAACTCTCCATGCTGGCATCTGAACAGAGACATTTTTTTTCTCCAAATATTTAATATTGGTTCACAGATTAAACCTTTTCCCCCTCTGTCCCACATCTCTGCAGCTTTCTGCAGGTATCTCTGGCTTCAGAAATGCACATTTCCACCCAGTGTTTGCTGATTCTCTGCTCACTTCTGTTTCCCCTCACCCCAACCAATTGAGGCAGATGGTCAACCCTCCCAGGGCCTGGTTATATTTCTGTAGATTTCCCTCTCTTTAAAGGGAGGGTTTTTGCCCCACTCTCAGTGACTGCACTCAAAGGGGATTGATTGGTTTCTCGCTAATATCTGCAATGCAATTTGCCCTATAATAACTGCTGATATAAATAACTTAACATCAAGAAAGTGTTTCAGTCAAAAATATTTTTTAATCCTGTCTTTAAGAAAGAAAACAGGAAATCTACATTGAATAAAATATTTCTGACTAAAAAACGTTTGATTTCCGGCTGGAAATACCAAGAAAAGGTGATGCAGACCAATCTGCATGCTAAACGAAACTCCATCATGAATGCCCACCGTGGGTCGTATCACTGCTTGCTACATGCTCAGTTACAAAACAAAGACGAAGCTAACTTCAGGAAACGCACTCATCTCAAAAATTAGGAGCAGATATGACCTCGTGTTGGACATAAAACCTCCGCAGTGCTAATATATCGTTACTGTATCAGGCGCCCCTCCCCCCTCAGCATTTGGAACGTGAGGCTATACATGCAAACAGTTTTTCCACCTTCTCTGTCGCCCCTTCTCCACCAAAAACAGGCCAAATAAACTTTGTATCACCTCTATGCTGATTTGCTACTCATAGCTTTCACCACCTCGGTCCCCCCTTGCTGATTCGGCTGAGGTTCGATTCGAGCGTGCTGATTGGTCCGCATGTGTTGCCAATCTAATAAGAGCGGATCTCATTGGTTTCAAGGTAAGCTCTAGCTCGGAATCACGCCCACTGGGAAACACAGCGCTTTAACCGGTAGGCCTTTGAGTCACGGGACAATCCCCGGACTGTCCTGAAAGAAAAATCCCAGTCACCCTCCCTCTTACCTTCCAGCTGGTGTCCTGTTGCCGCTGTTGATGCCGCTGACTGGAGAAGACATACCGGCAGGGCCCGATGTTCCGTTAGACGCCTTTCTCCCGCCTGATCCGGGTTGCTGCTGTTGTTTCAGCATTGCGAAGCACAAGGCTTACAGTATCAAGTGTAAGCTCACTTAAAAACACTGATACCTCGAGGAGTGAAGCAGCTTTGAAAGCGAACTATGTTTAGCGGTTATCAGCTGCCCTGACAAGCGCAGCGCCGGTGTAGCCTCCCCGGCTATTGTGGCTAATCTTGCTAGGTGAATACTAGTCGCGTGTGGCCTAACATGTAAAGGCAAAACACCTCGATAATTAAATGAAATTTAACACATAACTGAACAAATCACCCCACACTATCTACTCTACAACCACACCGGTTATGCCAAAGCAAGCGACAGTTTAAAATCACACCAGCTTCCGTGTAATTATTTAGCAAGGGCTAGCTAAGTTAGCATTAGCCGTGATCCTCGGGCTCACTTCAGGCGCTCTCCCTCCGTGGTTTAATTTATTTCCTCGGCCGCCTCGCCTTAACTCCAATACCGCTGAACCATCGGTTAAAAAAAATAGCTGCTCGGCGTTACTGTCCGCTGCCTTGGAGCTTGTAATTTTCAGGTTTCCTTCTCGGAAAACCTGCTGCGGTCGGTCAACACCTCCTCTCGGTAGGACAACTTGACTCAATCCGCGCGCGGCTGACTGCAAACCGGCTCAAAGGGGGAGGGGGCGTGGACACGTGAGCGCGCTTACGTGGAAGAATGTGCGCAATGATTAAATCAGTACTTGATCGATACCAGCGCGTCTCCGCTGTGATCAATGGGTGGGTGGTCCCTCCTGCAAACGTGGCAGTTGCTACACCAAACGCTTATTGTTTGTTTACACATTACCACCTAGATTGTTGTTAATTCAATTACTCCCATTATGTTTTCGTGTCTGCGTTTACCTGATTTTCTTAATTTTTTATCGATTTGATTTATGATTTTTAGCATTACCAAAACATTAACAGCAGCGGCATATATCATCTTTGTCAGTGCGTCTGTACACCAGTTATTACGGTATTACTGGGCTACAAACAGCATGGCAGCCTCCATGAGGAATCTTTGAGTTACGTAGCAGGAGTTTAGCAGAGGATCTTTGTCTTTCTGCAAGGGTTAGTTTCTGCTGCCAGGATTCCGAAAAGCATACAAAAACTTCAATACTTCTTCTGCCAAATAAACCGTAAGTACATTTCATGTCTACGGGGATAGTTTGCCGTGTGTAAATAAAGCCGGGTTCAGGTGAACCACTTACCGCCCAAGAGTGAGTATACGTTTTGATTCAGAGCTGTACCATTTGAATATAAACCGGGCTTTGAAATAAATAAATTTGATCTAATCTGTTATTATGGCATTAATCAGGATAACACACCATATCACAAAGCTCAAATCACATCAAACTGGTTTCTTCAACATGACAGAGTTCACTGTATTCAAATGGCCTCTGAAGGCAAAAGGATGTCCAGCTCAAGACTAGCCAGGTATACCTAATAAAGTGACCACTTAGTGTATGTATTTATTTATTTTTTGCCCTTATTATATCATCAAAGGTTATTTTTTCACAGTTTAGGGAACTACACAGAAAACATGATCAGATATTTTTACATGCTGAGCCTTAGCTCTTTGCTGAGTAAACTGAACTAAATATGGAAAATCCTCTCTTTAAATTTATATGTGGCCAATAAATCTTGCACCACCCTGGCTGGATTCATAATTTATTCTTCTTGTCACATTAAACCAAGCATTACAGTGTATATATGCTTTTACACTTTGAATAACTTTATCATTTGACTTTGACTCTGACAGGTGTGCATCTCACATGTTGAGAAAGAAGCTTCCCTTCCTGCAGAGCTTCCTTTTACCGGTTTGCAGACATGTCAGTCACCTCGCCAGGCATCAGTATGATGTCATCGTGGTGGGTGGGGGTCACGCAGGGACCGAGGCAGCGGCGGCAGCAGCCAGAGTGGGGGCTGAAACACTCCTTGTCACGCAGAAAATTCACACAATCGGTGAGTTTAAAGAGAAAGTTCAAATAAACAAAGAAGATATTTAACTCTAATCCGTCCGATAGAGAAAACAAGACTTCTCCCATAACATTCCCCTCAGGTGCTCTGTCCTGTAACCCGTCTCTGGGAGGGGTAGGGAAGGGCCAGCTTGTGAAGGAGGTCGATGCTCTGGATGGGCTGTGTGGTCGTGCAGGAGACTGGGCTGGGATTCATTTCTCCATCCTGAATCGTAGAAAAGGGCCTGCTGTGTGGGGTCCAAGAGCCCAGCTGGACCGCCAGCGCTACAGAGAGTTCATTCAGGTAAAAAAATTTCATTCATTCATTAAAAAAAAGCTTGTATTGCTTGTTTGTGAAAATAGATTATTTGTCTGCAAGTGAATAAAAATGTTCGTCTGCTACATGTTATGTTTATTCAGTCTGAGCTGCTGTCCACTCCCAGGCTGACGGTGTTAGAGGGTTCAGTGGAGGAGCTGCTGGTAACAGAACCAAACCCAGAGGAGCCCGGACACCACAGAATCACTGGAATACGTTTGGGTACACAACAGATTACTGCTTTCTGATAGGCTTAGGGCTTAACTTACAACTTTATTATTTAAAATAAGGAGGAGTGTGTCTTTACTCAGTGTACAGCCAGTTTAGAAGGAAGCCAACCTGTGGCACTTCCCTAACACAGGACCTAAACAGCAAATGGTGCATATTATACACTGAATTTACTTTCTGATCCTTTTGCACTTCTTCTACAATCAGCCAATGGCAGCCACTCGATTTCAGCCAGGTCAGTGGTTCTTACCACTGGCACTTTCCTATCTGGCTCCCTCTTTGTGGGTCAAACCACGTCCCCCGGGGGTCGGATTGGAGACGCTCCATCAAGCACTGGGCTGTCCCATACGCTGAGGGAGAAGCTGGGGCTAAGGATAGGCAGACTGAGGACTGGCACTCCTCCCAGGATTGTGAAGGATTCAGTAGACCTTTCCTTGGCTAAGCTTCATCCCCCTGACAGTCATCCGACTCCTTTCAGCTTCCTAAATACCCACACCCGCTGCAAGGTAGAGCTTACTCTACTGTCTCTTATTTTTTAATTCATTGTCTAGTTTATTGGTCCTGCTGCTTTATTTTGAAACTTAACATTTTGCAGCCAGAAGAGCAGTTGCCCTGTCACCTGACCTTTACGACACCTGGTGTGGAGAGAGTGGTGAGGGAGAGTCTTCATCTGAACTGTCACATACAGCAAGACACCAAAGGTCCCAGGTACCCACACCTACAGTAGCTCATAGCGGGTAGATGCTGTGCAGTGGACTCAGTGATATGACTCAAAAGGAATAACTGCAGTCTCTCACAGGTACTGCCCCTCCATTGAGTCGAGAGTGCTACGCTTTCCAGGCCGAAACCACCAGGTGTGGCTGGAGCCAGAGGGGGTGACCTCTGACCTTTTGTACCCTCAGGGACTGTCCATGACAATGCCCCCTGACATGCAGCTCCGCCTAATCAGAGAAATCCCTCCCATGCGCAGAGCTGAGATCCACACGCCAGGTACACACCCTCTATCCTGTTTGGTCTGCCTAGTAACAAGTGATGCGCAGCACATCTGAGGGCAGGGAAGGAAAGCAATAAAAGTTCACTAAATTATTTTCTGATGTAAAAAAAAACAACTTTGAGCCACAGAAGTAGGGATCAGTTGCAATTTCCAGTTTTCTCAGGTTTACAGGACTGAGAGTGAAATGCCTTATTTATTTTCTGGGGTTTGCAGGTTATGGCGTGCAGTACGATTTTGTGTGTCCCACTCAGCTCAGTCCGGCGCTGCAGGTGAAAAGCACTCAAGGTCTGTTTCTGGCCGGTCAGATCAATGGAACAACAGGGTACGAGGAGGCTGCTGCACAGGTAGCTGCTTCTTTCCTCATAACCTGGGTATCCCTCAGTACTCTGATACAAAGACGCACACACATCTAGGAGCAAATTGCATATATATGATTTTTTTTTTTACTGTCTGAGCAGGGCTTGTGGGCAGGGGTGAACGCTGCCCGCTGGGCACTCTCCATGCCTACAGTGGCGCTGTCGCGAACAGAGAGCTATATCGGAGTTCTCGTTGACGATCTGGTGAGTCGAGGCGTTACAGAACCTTACCGCATGTTCACCAGCCGGGCCGAGTTTCGGACTTATCTAAGGCCAGACAATGCCGACCTCCGTCTGACTCTGAAGGGTAGGTGTAGCATCTGTAGCATGTTATTGTACTGGCATGCTTTTTTTCCCCTCTCGTAACCTTTTATTTTTGTCAGGCTTCGAGGAGGTGGGATGTGTGTCTTCCTTGCGCCACCAGGAGACTTTAAGAGTGAGGAACAGTCTCCAGGATGCACTGACAGCCCTTCAGGCTCTCACGCTGTCCACAGCCAACTGGAAAAAAAAACTTCCTGGCATTCCCATAAGTGAGACCAAGAACAACTTACTGACGTGAGTGACAGCTATTTGGAATCACTGGTATAGATTACCTCATTTGCCAAGCTAAAAACATCTGACTTTTCATGTCACGACATAGTTCAAAGAATGTTTCTGCTTAATGTTTGGACCTGCTTTATCTTTCAGTGGCATAGATCTGCTCCAGTACAGCGATGTAACTTTTGAAATGTTGGCATCTACCTTCCCAGAGAGGCTTTCATCTTATATGAAATTCTCACAAAGACTCAAGATAGAGGGTAAAAACTGCCTCAAATGTTTCTCTGGTGTCATCGACTTTTAATCTACCCAAAAATTCTGACTAAAACATTACTCTCATGTGTCATGCAGCTGTTTACAAGCTTCACTGTGACTTAAGCAAGAAGGAGATTGAGAGAATTCAGAGGGAGGAGAACATGTCTCTGCCGCAGGACGTCGACTATTTCTCTCTACCAGTGTCGCTTTCCAACGAAGTCCGGGAGATTCTGGACAGAGTTCGACCGAGCACTGTGAGCCCGCACCTTTTTTAATATGGAAGTATGAAAATAAAATAAAATGGCAACAAATATGCACCGACTCTTCTGCTCTGTCCTCCAGCTGGGTGCTGCTACTCGTTTGGAAGGTATAACTCCTGCTGCAGTCGTCAATCTCCTCAACTATGTGCGCGTCAGGGAGAAACACAAGGAAACGCACAGGAACCAACAACATCAAAAGGTGGCGAGAGAAGAGGAGCTGTGTGCAAACAGTGCATCTTTACCTCAGTGATACAATCTAATAATGACTCAAACAGCCTTGTAAAAATGTATTTATTTCTGTGAAATTATCAAAAAAATAAATTAACTATTTTAGAACCCCCCCCCCCCCCCCCGAGTCCCAGTCTGCTCCACAGTTGCCCATCGAGCTATCTGCACAGGAATTCTAATCCTGTTAGCAACATGACTGCCAACAGCATTAAACTCCATGTGACCTTCTCTGTGCTGCTGCTGTTAATAACGTGGCCATCCAGCTCACTGGTGCCTCTCGTGAAGAAGCCAAACGGAAACTTCCAGTGAGGCTGAGACAAGCCCCTGGGGGGTTCTGGGTAGACTGTACTGTCAGCGAAGGTAACTCTGGTGGTCAGAGCGAGAGGGGACAACAGAGGACACTGGAAAAACAATGACAGCAGGAGAGGATTTTCAGAGGTAAATCGGTAAAAAAGAACAAAAGTTTAAAGCTATCCTAAGAAATCTGAAAGCACACCTTGAAATTTTGACACTGGAAAAGGTATCTGGCTCCCAGGATGTAGTTCTGGGGAAGGTCAAGGAGACCCTGGCGAGCCCAAAGCACTTGGATGGAAAGAGAGTGTGGGAGGACGCAGCCTGATTCACATGTTTCCTGAGAAGCAATGACAGAAATACTGTTATGTAAAGTCTAGGTACTGCTGCAGACACCAGAACAGCTCTAACAGTGTAAGAGGCTCGCCTTTCGGTTATACCTGCATGCTGACGGGACACTCCTGTACGATGACTCTCGTCCACTCCGGCTGAGAGTCCGAGCTCATGGCGATCTCACTGGGAGCAGCGAGTCCCCGCAAGATCCCGTAAATCTCTGAGCGCAGCTCTGAGCAGTTACTAGCTGGAGAGCTTGTAGCACAAGGGGAGAAAAAATAAGAGGGAAATGTGGCTCATTATTTCATCAACACCTCGACTTGTCCTCTAAGTTATCTGGGACCAGAGACAATAGAGGCAAAATAAAATGGTGCAGGCTCACCTGAATGTGCAGCCGGTGATGGTGTTGTGCGTGAAGAGGATGGGTGCTCGAGTGCTTAGATCAGAGGAACATACCCCACCTTGTGACACCACCAACGTGGTCAGCTGGCTCACTGTTAAGGAACCTAACTGCTTCAAAACTTGTCAGATGATGGCCGGGAAAAAAAAAAAATTGTAGTGAGGATACAGGCATCGCTTTACTTAAAATGCGACCGACGAGAGGAGATCCAACTTTAAGTCCGACTGCAGAGTTCAGTCCTGCAGGAGCGGGGCTGGGCATGGTCAGTACTGTAGGAGTGGGCGTCGGCGCGGTCAGCTGCAAGAGACAAAAGACATGAATCAGCACATTCAAGTGTTTCAATTCAGTTTAGTTCGTTTCTTTTGGCTCTAACAGTCTACCTGGAAATCTACAGAGTGCGTCTGTAACAACAGCTGATTCAGATCCACGTCGCCAAGGACTACGTCGATTGTTGCGCTCGTGAGTTCACCCCTGCCTGTGTAACGTATGACAAACTTCACCTGCAGGAAAGTCAGAAAGAGCAGAGTTGACTTTGATGTTTCATCATGCACTCGAGTACATGTGATTGATGACACACTTGTGCAGTCATTCACCTTTTGCACTGCATTAATACAGGTGTTGTTCTGTAGGGTTGGTGAAGGCCATACTGACAGGTTGGTAACTGGGATCTAAAACCAAAGTTAGGAAAGGATTATACTGTAAGAATAATAAATAATTATTACTGATGGTATGTAATATTTAGCCTTGGAGACACGAGCTGCACCGCTACCTCTATTTAAATACCCATGAGGGGATATATATTAGCCCAACAACAACTATTACTTTTATTTTGTCTTTCCAATATAGTATTTTTACTTGTATACCAATGTCATGTATGACTTACCAGAAAATTTGACACTGGTGCCATCTCAGCTTTTGGGATCTGTCACAGAAAAAGTTAATATTATGCTTTCTGCTGTGACATTCTCACTGTCAGTTATGTACTTAAGAGCATTTAGTTCAAAAGGACTTGCTGACCTTTATGAGATGCAGGTCAGAGAAGTAGGAGCGGGCGCTGAGACTCGGATCTGCTGTGCATGACTGATGAGTCACCATGCGGGTGCAAGACAGAGACACAGACCTCAAGAACTCTACAAGAAGAGGAAGAATCATAGTGGTTGGTATGTTTGTGGCATAGAGCAGACAATGCATTTATTCTTATATATATTTCTGAGATTAAATGACCAGCAGATTATTGGCTTCTGCTTTATTCACATTTTACTCGTCCTGACTTTTTTTGGAAAGGCAACTCTACTTCGGGGAAGTTTGGATGCAGAAGAGATAAAGGGTCACCTAACGAAACATGACTTTAAGTCAACTTACTGGTACTTTATATTTTTGCTTCCAAGGAGTCTGACTTTCTTGTAATTTTTAAAGTGGTCTTGAGCAATAGTTTTTCTTTGGACATTGGCTGCTTTTTCATTTTCAGTCCAGTCCTTATACCTGTCTGTTTTCAGAGGAATTTTTTTGTTTAGTTGAGCCACTTAACATTGACCTATGAATCATTAAAAACATAAAAAAAGGCACCCAACTCAAGAGATGAACCAGTGTAGTGTCTACACATAACGGACCTTAGCAAAGAACCAATTTTAAATGGTATCTTTAGGCACTTTGTTGATAGCAACCTGTTGCAAAAAACACATAATTTCAGCCAGTGGTGTTGGGGATCTTCTCAATATTGATGGAATTATGAATGTAGAAAAGTACCATCAGACTTTGATCCACCATGCAATACCATCTAGGAAGTATCTGATTGGCTACGGCTTCATTTTTTAACATGACAATGATCCTAAACACACTGCCAGTGTAGTAAAAGCATACCTGGCTAGAAAAACACACAAACTACAAAAAACTATCCAGATTCCAGGCAGCTCCAGCATAAAAAAAAAAAATTAATAATAATAATAATACACACATCTGAGTCGGATTGCTGTAAGTAAGACAACTGTAGAAAATATCCTCACCTGATTCTCACAAAAGAACCCTAGATGGCAGGACTGCACTTACAATGGTGTCATGAAACATTGCCACTCAACAGTTTAACACTTAAGTTTTTATGCAAACTTACTTGCAGGGTTGCGGTTGACGCAAAATGCTGAAGCAGCCAGCCCTGGAGACGGCTGACGGAGGAGACCCCGCACGGAGGACTTTGGGAAATATGTCTGGATGACATCATCGACCTACAAAAACAGTCCGGTGCATTCAATTGATCAAAAACACGCTCCATGATTTCAAATCTCTAAGAGTCATTTGTTTTAATACTTAATATATATTTTGTGAGCGCTTATATCCACATACCATGTAAAAACCTCTGCTGTGGCCCACGGTTGTACTCTCTTGTGGAGAGAAGTGGTACGAGTCCCCTAAAGCAGGGTACTGAAGTTGAGATGGGAGAGACTGGGTTGTGTTATCTGTTGGGAGGTTGGAAATTGACATTAAATATGGTGACCGTACCTGTGATTGTTAAAAAGTTAAGTTTAATTATACTTGAGTTATTGTGTACCTGCAGGCCGCACACAAAACAAAGAGTTGGTCTCTGTGATAAGAGATAAATTCCCATTGGCTCTGAACATCAGCCATTTCTCAATGCAAACGCCTGATCTGTAAATTAAAAAAAAAAACAAAAATGAAAAAAAGTTTTTTTAAATGTTAAAACTGCTACATGTGTTACAGAGCTAATGATGGACATTTACATGGTGGCTCTTTGTGGGCATCCAGTGAAGACAGTGCTCAAGTTAGCAACCCCACAGTCAGCTGTGTCACAGCAGCAACCGATGTCACAGAAATCAGGGGTTAAATCACAGAGACAAGCTGGGAAACAACAGTGAAGAGTTTGTTATGGCAAGATTGATCAATTCAACACACAAGAAGTACGGATGCTTACTGTACATCTTAAAAGCAATCTGAAAATGCTTAGGAATACTGATGTTGGGTGGAGGATCAGTCTAAAAGTAAGGTGTGGCAAGCACAGATCTACAAAAAAGCTATTTTGGTGAAAAAGTCTAGCTTGGATAATTAGTGGGAGCCACTTTCCTGGGTACACTACAGCCCTGAAAGCTTAATGAAAGCAGCAAAAAGGCTTAATTGGCCTAACTGGAGGTGTAATTTACCCTGTGGAGACGCCGCAGGCTGGACGGTGGTTGCAGCCGGAGCCTCCGTGGCCGCAGTCGTGTTTACGGTGGAGTTCACGGCGCGAACCGCGGGGACCTCCACATCTGTGGAGTTCACGGCCTCCGCACCGCCCGGCGCAGGGGTAGCGGAGCTAAATGGCTCCCCATCGGGTGGGGTAGCACTGACGGAGGAAGTGCCCACTGTTTCTGTAGCTCCGTGAGCCAGACGTCCATTTACGACGGTCAATATTAGGAGTAAATAACACCGCTGGAGGGGATTCATTTCCTCTACAGAGCCATGAAAAACTAGCTGGAAATTTTACACTGTGTTTCTACGGTGTCTCATATCACGTTTGTACGCGCACAGTAAAATAAAATGTGTTTTAATGACTCAAACGGTCTAGAAAATGTACCAACAAGGATGCAAGGGAAACATCAACATACAATAGCAGCTTTAGCTCCTTGTATCCAAGGAAGTTATCATAGACACTTCCGTTTCTAAGAGAAAACTACCGTAAAACACGTAAAAGAGAAGAAGCAGTGATTTTATCGGTATGCAAGGTTATAGTTAACTAAAATCAAACTAAAAACCAACATTAAATATGAAAAAAAAACCAATTTGATTGAAATAAATATTTTAAATAATTATTTAAAACTAGACTTCTTATATTTGTTAATAATTGTTTTAAGAAATTAATTAAGAAAATAAATGTGTGTGAATGAGAGAGAGCAAAGTGTAACAGTAGAGATGCAAGGAGCAGATTTAGTAAAGGTAGATGAGTTTAAATACCTAAGGGTCAACCATCTAAAGCATCAAACAGTGCACAGGAGAGGTGAAGAAGAGAGTGCAGGCATGGTGGAGCGGGTGGAGACGCATGTCAGGGGTGATTTGTGACAGAAGAGTGAAAGGGAAGGTTTACAAGACGGCAGTGGGACCTGCTATGATGGTGTGGGGACAGTGGCACTGACAAAACGACAGGAGGCAGACTTGAAGATGATAAGATTTTCATTGGGAGTGACCATAATGGACAGGATTAGAAATGAGTATATCAAGTGACAAAGTTATAGAGGGGGAGGTAGAAGCTGAGGACCAGTGAGTGTCAGAACCACTATCGTGGATGAAACAACAAAGATCCATGAATAGATCAGGAAGATCGCCACAACTGATCATGTGTTTAGTGAACCTTGTGTGTACCATGTGTACTCTGGTTTCCTCCCACAGTCCAAAGACATGCACTTAGTGGGGTTAGGTTAATTGGTGATTCTAAATTGCCCATAGGTGTGAATAATTGTCTGCCTTTCTGTGTTGGCCCTGCGATGGGCTGGCGGCTGGATCCAGAGTGTACCCTGTTTCTCTATAGCAACTGGGATAGACCCTGAAAAGGATAAGTCGAAGAAAATGGATGAATGGACAATCCAGGACTAGATACAGACGGACAAACTGGCGATGGCTAACCAACATAGTAGTGGTGGACAAGCAGAGGAAGAAAAACGCAGCGATCGATGTAGCAAGCACTAAGGGACAGTAACATCAAGGAGAAGGAACACGAGAACCTTGAGAAATACCAAGGGCTGATAGAAGAGCTAGAGAGGATGTGGAAGGTGAAGGCAACAGTGGTCCCCGTGGTAATCGGAACACTTGGGGCAATGACCCCCAAACTGGGAGAATGGCTCCAGCAGATTCCAGGAACGACATCTGAGATCTCTGGAGCTTGAAAAAGGCGACTGGACTTCTTATTGTTGCTTGAAGACGTTTCACCTCTCATCCGAAAGGCTTCTTTAGTTCTCAATCAAATGGTGGAGAGACCCAGGTATTTAAACCCCTGTGGGCATAGTCCCCAGGAGGTGGTAATGACCCTCTATTGTTGTGCGTAGACACATGTGTCAAGGTGTGAAAGGGGGCGTGGGTCATTTTAATCAGTGGTTTCAGTTGAAACCAATAAAGGACTTCGCTCCATTGTTTCATGTGGCCCATTGAGGTCACTGGAACAAAGGTGTGAATGGGGGTTCAGACGTCTGGGAAGGGAGCTCAGGACGGCATTGTAAGCGCGGGAAAGTTGGTGATGCAATCCACTTCCTCTGTTCAAAGATGGTTGTTCACAGTGGGCATAGATGGCTTCTTTTACTCTTTAATCTTGCAGTTGGAGATGTTTAATTTTAAATTTGTAAAATAATAAGAAACTAACAAAGGGAGACCACACATAGCCGTCAGTGGATGCATATGAAACAGAAACAGACCACAAATAGTTCTGCCAGTCAGCCAGCTAGGGGAAAAGAGAATATTAGAGGATCACATAGAGCTGCTTTTGTCCCCTGAGCTGAGCAGAGCCTGCTCAGGTGTGGTGGAATGTGAATCACCCACCAATTTCCCTAGAAGAAAGAGAAAATAGAAATAAATAGAAAGGCACAGCCTGGACAGAAGAGACACAACAAGCCAGCCGCGTGGGTCACACATTTTTATTTTATTTTTTGCTCTTTGTGTTAAATTAATACGTGGATCTCATGCAGTGTAGAGAAATGTTTTATGGTCAGACAAGAAAAAGACCCACCTATTTGGTCACAATGATAAGAGGTATGTTTGGAGGAGTAAAGGTGAGGCTCTCAAACCTAAGAACACTGGACCAGCTGTCAAGCATGGCAGTGGTAGCATCATGCTTTGCTGCTGTTTTGCTGCCAGTGGTGCTGGTACATAGCACAAAGTGGATGGAAGCATAAAGAAGGAGGATTACTTCCAACTTATATATACTTCCAACCACGCTAAAGCTGGATCTGTACCAGGAAACCAACCAATTTAAATGAACTCTACCTATTCTGCCAAGAAGAGTCATCAAATATCCAGCCAGAATTATGCCAGAAACTTATGGATGGCTACCAGAAGGGTCTAGTTTAGGTGCAACTTGCTAAAGAACATTTAACCAAATATTAGTGGGGGTTTCTGTATATAAAGTATGTGTACTTTTGATCCTGTGTGGATTAGAAAAAATCAAAAATAAATTAAAACCTTTGCACCCAGTTCTTGTTTTTTAAAATCATTAAAGATGTATGCTGTACAATCATTCCACCCTGGAAAAAGAACCGTTCAAAGAAATAATTCAAAGCCCCAAATTTCCATGTCATTCATGCCCATGATGAGTGGGTGTAAACCTCTGACCACAACTGTAGATATTATTTGCAGTGCGTACTGAAGGTCTGTATAGCACATAGCCTTCAGACCAAACGATTCCTGCTGATGACAGTTCTGTGCAGACATGTAGTAAATTATCTTTTGTGCACATGATAAATAACTATTGCACACAAGATAATAAGATGTTCAAGTGAATATCTTGTGAGCAAAAGATAAAAAGCAATCAGCGTACAGAACACTAGATATTCTAAAAGGCAGCTCAGATAGTTAAAAACTGTGCAAAAGTGCATAAGGTGCAAACATTTCAGTCCATGGTGGACGTGGTGCATGGAAAGTAAAACAAAATGACATTTGCACTCCTGTCTTCTACTTTCTTCTCTCTGTAAAGTGTCATAAAGTATTGAATAGTAATATTTAAAAATCACTACTCTGGTCTGAACTCCTTGTTTGTTCAGTCTTCTCTTGCTGCACTGTAACTTTCGCCTGATACATGACCAGAGAAGAAAAGAAATACATTTTTTGTTAATCATGTAGCTCAGTCCTTGTGAACCACTATATGTTTTGCAGCTATGGATTTAGGCAGTGAATCCTAATTCAATCAAAATGCCATAATTAAAAAAAAGAAATTTTGGACAACCAGGTGGAATAATATGCAAAAATGAAAAATAAAATGACTTTTTTTTTATTTGATTTTGGGCACATCAGTTGAAAACTTGCATTCAAATCTCAGCAGAAAATCAGCAGTTACTTAGACCTGACTTCTTATTGCTTGTGAGCTCTCAGTTTACTGTATGCAGGATCAGCAGTGTGTTAGAGGTGAAGGGCAATGGTGTGCTCACCTGCACCACACCACACTTCAGCTACTGTGCAGACCTGAAATGCACGGCCTCCAAAAAGCACGGCCCTGATCTCCAGTTTATTCACTATTACCCTCTGTTTTAATCTTTAATGATTTCAGACTGTTGATTTATTAATGAAAGCTCATTTGCCTGCTGTTTCCTTTCCAGAAATACATACCTGCTCTGATGGAGCTGCACAGCAAGCAGCCAAGAGAAGCAAACACATGAGATTACCCAGATGTGAATGTGGGGAATTGCACAGATTTAAAGCAGCAGCTGTTTTACTTACTCATCCTATATCTGGATGAAATAAGGTGAGAAATGAGAAAAGCATTTTACCTGCAGAACTGCATGTTAGAACGCTTAAAGGTTGTATGCTAAAGGATTTGTGTATATGTGGGGATATTTTTTATGAAATATTGTTCTGAAGCTGGTAATCAAAAGAGGAGATCACTCAGAAATGAAATAAAAATACCAGTACACATAATCCAATGTGTTTTCTAGGCAGTACAGGAATAAATGTAAGGTGCTAAAAGCATGCAGTGAGTTCAATGCTAGTTTATCTTTGTATAAAACCAGTCTGTGCTTGGATCCATATTTAATTTCATCATAAGAAAGAATGCGGGTGCAACATGACCATAAGTTCTATCATATAGCAAAGTTGGTTCATGATCGAAGGAGGATTCTGGATCTAATGAACAAATCTCTGAACTTCCAAAGGCAGTCATTATAAAAGCATTCTTGAACTCCGCAGAGGACTCCGTCCTTTGTTAAATGTTTCAGGCGACTGTTCAGCCACAGCTTATTTACAATGAAAATATTGTTTCTATTGCCGGCAGGATATTAAGTGTGGACATCCTGGGATGTAGTCTAAACACTTTCTTCTGGCTGAAAAGACACGTGAACGTATGTTCAGCTAAATCTCCAACTGCATGTCTAAACAAGAAATGTTTCCTCTTTGCAAGCAAATACAAAATAAAATGAGACCTCTGCCATGCACTCTTTTCCTGGAACTAGGTCAGCATTTTGTTTACTTTGAAGGGTCATAGTCCAAATGTGTTTTTCTAGAAAGTGGCCACCTATTTTCTGTCTGTGATTAAAAAGTTTTTTTTGTTTTTTATTTAAAATTGTGGTAGATATTGACACAAATCAATCAACGCAACTATTGGTAAAAGACAGAGACACACAAGTGGTCAGAGCGATTTACACTTAATTAAATGTTGAGCTACAAAGTTAAATATTCAGTCTCTTTCATTTGCACTCTGTACATATAGTCCGCCTCTCTGTGGGTTGCAGGGTCTTCTAAGACCCTCCCTTTTTCCTTCCTTGGATTACAGAAGAAGCAGTTAAGACAGTATTGTGAGAAAAAGTGGAATTCATACATAACTAGGAATGTTACATAAGGGCACTTTAGTGTAGGTCTGTCTGTGCAAGTGCCAGTGATCACACTGATAAGAACCTGGTACAAGCACTCAGGGAGCCAGCTTACAAAGATAGAAAGAGGGGGAAAAGAAACACCTTTTAAAGTAACTGAGGCACTCAGACTCCAGCTGGGAGTTCATTGTTTCTGCGAGCCCACTGAGAGACTCCTGCTATTGCATTCAGTAGTTGGAGACGACTTCGGCTGCAGACTGCAAGAAATCAGGAGGAAACAAAGCAGCACTGGATCAGCACAACACAGGATCATGCAAGGAGGAGATAATGACAGTCTGACAAGGAAGTAAACACGCTGACCGTGGGATTGATAATCAGTGAGAACGGGACCATTAAAGCTGGGATTTATGTCGCTCACCAGCAAATCAGCAGTGAACGTTTGACACGACCAGGTAGGCAAGACTTGAGAAGGAAGAGCTGGCCGAGCCTTGTTGGAGTTTTATTTTTATTTTAAAGGTAAATTTTGGCCCCTGGTTCTCGATTTTCTCGAGGAACATTTTGGCAGCGTCAGTAATGTCTGAGGAGAAAGATATGTCCTACAGCGAGGCCATTCAGAAGGCCAGCTCCTCTATCACCCGCTTCCCTCTCATCCCAGTCAGAGGAGTGCCTCTCATGAGCCACATTGCCAACAACTGGGACACCATCTGGGATTTTCGTCCTGACCCATCGGACCTCCTCATCGCCACCTACCCCAAAGCAGGTACTCAGACAGCTGCTGCCACACGCTGCCCTGTGCACTGGTGTTTTTTTTTTTTTTTACTGAAGTTGTGTTAGTGTTTTTATAGTTGGCACCTTTGGTGACAGTACACTCACCAAAGCACTGATCTGAAGTAGTTTTATTCACATGTTTACATTTCTATACTCAATACTTCCACTATATGGGGAAAAAATGTACTTTTTTCACTCCACTGCATGTCTGTTGGGTTTAGATACTTTGCAAATTCAGATTTTACATGCAAAACACGATCATGTGCAAGATTACCACACAGTACAGAGAATGTATAACCTTCGATGAACTGCTCACAGTAACTGAATCCGATGATATATATCACTAAAACACACATTTTTCCTGAACAATTAGTAACACTATTTGTTATTTTATACTTTTAAAATTTTCCCTTTTTTCTTTAATGCAGGAGTTTTTCTATTGTGTGTTTCTATTGTGTGTTTCTATTGTGTTTCTTCCATTACTTGATTGTGGATTTTCACTACATCTAGCAGAACATTGAACTGATTTAACAAGCAGACAATAAAGGAAAAGACTAGTAACTCTACACTAATCCTGTAATTGCTATTTCATGCAGCGAGAAGGTTCTAATTTCAACAACAAACAACAAAGAATGACCACTTTCCCTGCCTTTCAAAAGTCCCTGGACTAGTTCCTGAGACTATGCAATATGCTGTAATGTCCTAAAGATGGCAAGTCTCAGTGGCGCCCACCAAGCGTCCCAACAACATGCCAAAAAAGACACATTTGCAGGACTGGAGTTAATATGTTCTACTCAGTTTGGTGAGATTTAGCACTATACTGTTAACCTATTCAGCCACTTCAGTGTCTCTGTCTCATAGGGACCACGTGGACCCAGGAGATAATTGATCTGCTTCTTCACAACGGAGATGCTGAGGCCTGCAAACGAGCCCCCACACCTGTCCGCAGTCCCTTCCTAGAGATCTTCTCCCCGCCTCCCATCCCCTCAGGTGTGTGTTTTGTCTATGTTTATATTTGCTGGTAGAAGTCAGTGGGTTTAATGTGTAGTTGTAGCATGTCAGAACTCTCAAATCCAATTCAGGGAATGTTTTCATAACAGCTTGTTTTTTTTCTGCCCTAATCAGGGTCAGTGAGCTCTTAACCTATAAACACATCCCTCAGCTTTGTACCCCTTTTAATGTTGTCTTAATCATGTTGGAAAAAAATAATAAGTTACTCGAAGGTAATAAGAAGTTGCCCTTTGTTGGACTGTTATGAAATATCATGGAATACATATGTTAAGCGTTTCCCTGAATTTTTGTGTTAGGTCTTGATCTTCTGAAGAACATGGATCCCCCGAGAGTCATCAAGACACATCTTCCTTTTCAGCTGGTGCCTCCCGGATTCTGGGAAAATGAATGCAAGGTAAGACTTTTTGTCCAACAGACCTCGCTGAGAGTAAAAATTCTGCAGCCCATTTTATTGCTCCACGCTAGACAGTAAACGTACGCTGCCGGGGTGAAAGGTTCACGATACAGTGCACATAAATGAGGTAGGAGGTTAACAATGCCACGCTAAACACAATCTCCTTCATCAAATAACCCGTTCTCTGTACTATAAAAATCTTTTTGTGTCCCTCCTGATCACGTGGGAAGGCGATCTACGTGGCACGCAATGCCAAAGACAACCTGGTGAGCTACTACTACTTTGATCTCATGAATCAGACCCAGCCTGAGCCAGGGCCCTTTGACGGCTACATCCACAAGTTTATGCGAGGAGAGCGTAAGTAGATTAAATTACGCCCCTCTATACCCTCACACCCGCCCTAAGCCATGAATAGCCCCATATGTTTACCTACCAACGCAGCGTCTTTGATTGCCTGGTTTGTGAACTAAATGTAATTGTGGATGACAACTTGGGTTACCACTTTTTATGCCTGAGCGGTCATGATAAGATTAGTTGCACCCTGTGTGGCTGCAGAGTGGGGATCTACACAAGAATTTGAACTCATTTATTTTTTGTTCATAGCTTGAATATTTCTTCACCATGCCAGCCATAAACGAGCTGCTTCTTTCCTGCACTAGATTTCTTTTGGGGTTTTTTTTTTGGGGGCACATTTGACTTCTTAGGCACATACTGTACTTTGGTTTTCAAGTAAGTATGAAACTGGTTATATCCACCGTGTTCATATGCCACCGACACACTTTTAGTAAATTTCAATGTAGTCAGCTCATTGGTTGTGCTAGAGTGCGCAAGACACAAACATGAAAGTTGTTGACAAGAGTCAGGGGTTAATCAGTGTGCCTGGCATAACAAGCTTTCATAATATGGGTGTAGGGGTGGGTCAGAGATTAAAGCAGCAGAAGAAGAGAAAGGGAAATGATGCTTAGCCGCAGTTCATGCTAATGTGGTTGTGTGTGTGCTGGATATGTAAATACACAACTAACCACTTTGAAAAAAAAAAAAATCTAAAAAAAAATTTTGAGCCACTCATCATTTCTTTATATTTTGCTTCTGAGCAGCCAGACTTTGTTCTAATGTTTAAAGTAGTCTTCAGCAATAGTTCTCCAGGCTTTCTGAAGGTCTTCCTGATTCTTTCTTTGGACATCGGCTGCTTCTTCACTCATTTTCAGTCCAGTCCTTGTACCTGACAGTTTTCATCTGTGAAACACAGTGGAGGCTCTGTCATGGTCGGGGCTGCATTTCAGCCAGTGGTGTTGGGGAGCTTGTCAAAATTGATGGAATTATGAACGCAGAAATGTACCATCAGATTTGGATCCATTACGCAATACCATCTGGAGAGCATCTGATTGGCAACAGCTTCATTTATCAGCATGACAATGATCCCAAACACACGGGCGCAATAAAAGGCAGCCAGAGAAGAGCTTTGAATGTCCTTCAAGAAGCCTGGAGAACTATTCCTGAGGACTACTTAACACATCAGAATTGATCTGCGCTGAACAGTAACGGTCAGCGCAGACCTGAACTGGGGTAGGAGAAATGTTTTCATCGCAGTTGCGTGAATGAGCAGCCTTTGCTCTGCTTTTACAGTGTCATGGGGCTCCTGGTATGATCATGTGAAAGGTTACTGGCTGGAGCGAGAAAAGAAGAATATTCTGTACCTCTTCTACGAGGACATGAAAGAGGTAAGGAGAGCGTGTGGATAATTACCGAAGCACGTTGTACAACCTTCTTCAAAGCTGACGGAATAGATGCAGCGCCTTCCTGTGATCTAGAAAGTGACGCTGAAATTGAATGATTAGAAAGCCTTTTTGTACATGCAGATTTAGATCATCTTCTTGGAAAAATCTACCATCTTTTATTTATTTATTTTATGAGCAAAATGCCAGGTCTGCACAGTCTTGGAAAAAAAACAAACAACTAAGCATGCCCCATGGTGCAATAGCTTATAGAACTACCTTTAGCAGCAGTAATCTGAAGTAATTGTTTTCTGTGTGACTTTGTCAGTCTCTCACACTGCTGTGGAGGAATTTTGGCCCACTCTTTTGTTACAACATTGCTTTATTTAAACCAGCTCTCTTAATGTCCTGCCACAGCATTTCATTCAGTTTGAGGTCTGAACTTTGACTGGGCCATTGCAACACCTCTCTTCTATTCTTTTTAAGTAATTCAGTTCTAGATTTGCTGCTGTGCTTGTGATCATTGCCCAATTTCAGCCAAGCTTGTGCTGTCAGACAGATGGCGTCATACACTATATTGCCAAAAGTATTCACTGGTCTGCTTTCACACGCATGTCAATTTGAGTGACATCCCATTCTTAATCCATCGGGTTGAATATGATGTCAGCCCACCCTTTGCAGCTATAACACCTTCAACTCTTCTGGGAAGGCTTTCCACACGGTTTCGGAGTGTGTGTATGGGAATTTTTGACCATTCTTCCAGAAGTGCATTTGTGAGGTCAGACGTTGAGCCCAACTCCTGCGTGATTGGTCACTGCAGAGAACAAGTCTCCACTGCTCTAGAGTCCAGTGATGGCATGCTTTATACCATGAGCGCTCTACGCACTGCTTTTGATCTAATCTGAAGGCCATATGACGTTTGGAGGTCTGTACCAATTGTCTCTACACATTCGCTAACCATCATATTTATTTTCTCAGAATCCTCAGCGTGAAGTGGAGCGCATCATGAGGTACCTGGACTTGTCGGTGTCCGATGAGGTCATCAGCCAAATTGTGGAGCTCACCACCTTCAAGAACATGAAGGAGAACCCGATGGCCAACTACTCCTGCATTCCTTCTCCTGTGTTTGATCAGTCTGTCTCTCCTTTCATGAGAAAAGGTACGCTGTGAGCTCAGAGTCCCACCCATTCTTAAAACTGTAATCATAATTAAAGATATGCAGGAAAGTGAGTCTTAGCTGCCAATGAGTGCTTTGCACAGAGCAGTTTAGATTTCATGATGAGCAATTATCTCACACACACTGATTTATTCATGCAAGAATGTAACGCAGTTAAATCAACTTCTCAGCAGTTTGAGAGCAATCACCCCTCTGCTGTTGTGTTCTGACATTGTGTGACCTGTACGTCAGTGCAGTGGCGCCCCCTGGAGGTTCCTGGATTTCCGTCTCTCACTACTGTTTTATTTATAGACCGCAAGAACTAAATACTTAAATTAATAAGTCTACTGGCAGATATTACTTTTTTTAAGCAAAAAAAACAAACAAGCAAAAAAAAGTAAGGTTCAAGTTTGCTATGTGTGTAGTAGTGATGGCCCATTTTCCCTCACATTTCACAAACAAATCATGAGGTATTTAATCAGAAAATTATAGTCAGGTCTAAGACTTTTTTTTTGTACATCAGCACAGTGGATTTTAAATCAATCAGTCAAGATGTGACTGAAATGCAGACTTTCAGCTTTAATTCAAGGTTTTTTGTTTGTTTTTTCATTTGTTTTAACAGAGGTACATTAACTGTTACAACAGTTTATAGAGATAACCCCTATTTTCTCTGGTGCACACGTCACTCATCCAGGAGTGCAGAGATTTTGAACTACTTGTCTGTTGTGTTAAAATAGAGGCTTTAGGACAAATATTCAAAGAACTCACCGAAACAACTCCGCAATATCATCTTCCTTTTCATATACAGGTGAAGTGGGAGACTGGAAAAACCATTTCACACCTGAGCAATCAAAGATATTTGATGAAGACTATGAAAAGCAGATGAAGGACGTCGACATACCGTTCAGGACCCTCATCTAATGGATTTAGTTTTTGGAATTCGCTCTGCAAGCCAAAGACTGAAGAACGAAGCTGAGCAGCACTTAAACAGCAGAAACTCTAAAAAAAATTAAAAAAAAAATGTGATGGGCTAAAAAAACAAAACAAAATAGTTTGAGTCGTGTAATATGTCTGGATGTGAAACACTGTAATCACCCATCCTCGTGATGCATCTAGGAGAGTCGTTTTAATGTAAAAAGCTCAATAAAAATGTGCTCCGTAGTACAAGTTCACAATTTTTTAATCATCACTTTATTGCAGCTTATCAAGTAAACAATATATAAGACCAAAAGTGTTGTGACTGAGTGGACATGCCCATTTTTATGTCATGAGACCTCCAGCTGAGCCCACTGACTGTATGGTGCCTACGGAGAGCGCTGGCGGCTGGAGGCAAGTGGTTTTTCTGCCCATATGAAGTCATTCTGCAACCCTACACCACACTGTACAGAGCCCAGCTAAAGCAGGGAGGCTGCACAAGACACAAGCAACGAAGACTAGAATTAAAGTAATGAGCTAGAAAGTCAGTCATATGAAAATGGACAGAGGACACAAAAACACAACAGCTGAGAATATCCAAGGTTAACAAAAAAAATCACCTTTAATACATTACTTCTTAGAATAAAATCTTAAATATTACTGCTTTATCTGGATACTTCCCTTCATTTTAATTAAATCTCCTTCCTCACATAGAGGTTATTTTTATGCAGACTTTTAACAAGTTTTATTGTTTTTTTTCCCCCCACACGTTTTTCTCTTTTCTTCTCTATGGTTCCCCTCTTTGGCTGTGATCTTTCTCTCCCTCTCTTCTCCGCCTCGTTCTCTTCAGCCCTGAAGATCCTCTTCTTCTACTTCTCTATTTAATTTCTGTACCTGCTGCAGAGATCAGAGACACGTCATTTGGTAAACAAAGGAAAAACGGCACGATTACTCATGTGACAACAAGAACAACACTGTCTTGACAAACTTAAAGTCATTGCTAAGAGACAGCACTTCCCAAAATTCAGCACATGTAGAGGTTCAAAGGACTTCACATATCTAAAAACATATCAAAACAGACTTAAAAAAACAAACAAGCATCCTACCAGAAATGCATACACACACAAATATATAAATGAATCCATATATAAAAATAAATATGATTGTGATAAAGAAATATGGATATGCTCCTTATCTACCGGATCACTTGTAGGTACAGCTGCATAGAGGAATTTTTATTATTTAGTGGAAACACTAGCTAAATTCCAGATTAAAAAGGTATTTTCTTGAAATTGTCATTAGTTTGCTTCCCTAATATTCTCAGTTTGAGGGCATAAACAGGAAAAGCTGCATTCCCAATTTTTGTTTCTAAGGAGTCCTGGATATCTAACAGTTTGCCGGTGGAGGATCTAAGAGGGCGTGTTGGGACGTAAAGAAATATAAGAGAACTATAAGATGGTCCAAGACCGTTTAAGATTTTATTTAAGTATTTTAAAATCAACTCATCTTTATTTCTTGATCTACAAAATAACTTCTTAACATCAGTTCTAATATAGACAGAGAGCACACTGAGCTTAAATCATTAGTTTATATCATCAATCTTGAGGAGAAAAAAAAATGGTAATATTGTGTTTAAACGAGCACAGAAGGTAACCACCAAACAAGAAAATGTAGTTTGAATATTGTCTCATAATTATAATGAATGTGTATTTTCAAGAAAAGCACAGTGCTCTCATTTAAAAATGGACTTTACTTTATGAAAAAGTCCCTGTCATAATTTATAAGCTGCAACTAAACATTCAATGAATTGTTTAGGATTCTAGCTATAGGGACACATCACATGTAAGAGTAAACTGCTGACAAAGGAAACAAATAATACTCTGTTCAGTGTTCATATATTGATTATAAAAGGTAACTGGGAGGGATGCCAAAAGGTTTTGGCAAAAGTGGTACCAGCACAGACACAGTCCCACCAAACAGACAGACAGTGCGATGGTGGCACGCACATAATCTCAAGAAGAAAGAAAAACAAAACAAACAAGCGTCTCACACAGATGGCAACACTCAGGGATCTCCCCATACAGAAGTCATGATACCAAATTTTTTTAAATTTCATTTTCAGTGACTTCAGGGACCCCAGAGGTCATCGTGAGTCTGATAACAGGTTGACACCGGCAACAAAAAAAATCTACATAAGAGCACTAACGTACGTGAAACAACAACAATAAAAAAAAGCAGACACAAACTCTACACAGCAATAGCTACACGCTGCAGCATGAGCTGTGAAATACCTTGGTTTAGTTACAGGTTAATGGTGGTGGATTGGCTGAGTTAAACTGGAAATGGACAAAAAAAGTTAATGATGAGTGGAGAGAAGTGAAAACAGGCAGGTTAAAAAAAACAGTCGATTATAGATTGGTAGATAAAAGATGATGGAATTAAAATGGCAGTAGATGAAGGCTAGGTTAATTTTGATAAGTTAAAATATTAATAAATAATCAGAAAAGATGATGGTATTAATAAATGAATCATTAAGTAAAACAATTATCTGTTATCTCAGGAACCAAGGTAGATCTTTTGTTATTGTGCAAGACTTCTTACCCTCAACGTAGTTGCGGGCGACGAACTTCAGCACCTCATCAATGGCAATGACGGGGAAGGAAAGCTTCAGGACCATCATCCACTGCTCTGTAGACAGATGGGTCAACTTGAAGATCATCTGGAGAGCAAAAGAGTGCAAGTCAGATGAAACTGGAATCCATGGAGGAAAGCAGTAAAAATTATAACTCACAGAGGATAGTACTTAAAAAAAAGATTTTCAAACTGAATATCTAACTCACAGGAAGAGGGTCAACATAGATGATCATGAAGTGCAGGGACATGGACAGGGTCATGGCGGAGAGCAGCCAGAAGTTGCTCCATGGTGGCATGCGCACCAGAGACTGGTTCTCAGACAAGCTTGAAGAAGAAGAGGAACGGGATTAGAATGCATGTGCTGCATGAAGAAACCTTCTTTTTTTTTTCTAGCTGCGAGCCTCTTCTAACACATTCAAAGAAGTACCTGTTGAGAGCGTTGCACATCTCAATGGTGACCAGCACAGACAGGGCCATGGTCATGGGAGGAGCAGCCTCAAAGATCTCACAGTCAAGGCCAGCGAAGTCCTCATTCTCATCGTGGCATTGCATGAAGTGCGACTGTATTGGTAGGAAGTAAGGACAGTAAGTGTCTGCATCAGTGTTTGTGGAAGGCAACAGGAAAAGAAGACAATGCTCACCAGCTGATAGTAGGTGACTTGGGGGCCGGTGGTATCGTAGATGAACCACCAGGCAGCACCACCAACAGTGGCAGCACCGACATATCCTGTTAGGGTAGGTGAATAATGTCAGTGTAGGCAACTGTTGTAATTACTTTCAATCAAAATCTATCCAAACTCTCCACAATTCCACTTACCTCCAATAGCCATGTATCTGAAGAACAGCCAGCCAGAGATCAGAGGCTCCTTGGGGGAGCGTGGAGGCTTGCCCATGATGTCCAGATCAGGTGGGTTGAAACCCAGAGCAGTGGCAGGCAGACCATCAGTCACCAAGTTGACCCAGAGCAGCTGGACGGGGATCAGAGCCTCGGGCAGACCCAGAGCAGCAGTAAGGAAGATACTGAAAGAGTGTAATGGGACAGCTGAAGTTAGTCGGAGACGTAAAGAAAGATGGCATGTAGCTGAGCGTCAGAGTGTGTGTTACACAGGTCACCCACCAGACAACCTCACCGACGTTGGAGGAAATGAGGTAGCGGATGAACTGCTTCATGTTGTTGTAGATAGCTCTGCCCTCCTCAACAGCAGCCACAATGGAAGAAAAGTTGTCGTCAGCCAGGACCATCTCAGAGGCAGACTTGGCAACGGCAGTGCCAGAGCCCATGGCGATGCCAATCTCGGCCTTTTTCAGGGCAGGGGCATCGTTCACACCATCACCAGTCTGTGATTGGAAGACATTAGGTGTACTTGAGCCTACTGTAAAACTATATACATGTACATACAAACCAACAACCAGCAATGTGTCAGTATCAGGTTTAGGTTGTGTCCTGCACTGCTGGGCTCTTACCATGGCAGTAATGTCATCATAACCCTGGAGGTACTCAACAATCTTGGACTTGTGGGATGGCTCCACACGGGCAAAGCAGCAAGCCCTGCGCACAGCCTCAGCCTGTTCGTGGAGGGGCAGATCGTCAAACTCACGTCCGGTATAGGCCCTACCAGAGACATCCTCCTCCTCGCTGAAGATGCCAATGCGACGGCAGATAGCGATAGCGGTTCCCTTGTTGTCACCTGACACATGGAGAAGAAGAAAATGGGTGGAAAGCTGGTAAAAATAACAGTTTCTGGGGAATAAAAACGTTTTGTACTATTTTGTATAAGCAGAGCAAATAAAGCCGTTTTATAAAGACAAGGGAGCTTTTATACACCTCTCCATGATACTAACCAGTGATCATGATGACACGGATTCCAGCAGCCCTGCACAGCTCAATGGAGCCAGTGACCTCCTTACGAGGGGGATCCAGCATACCCACACAGCCAACGAAGGTCAGGTCAGTCTGAGGGGAGAAATAAATGAATCAGTCCAAGTTTTTACATGCTGTCACAGCTGTATCCCCATGTTTCAATTCAGTCAGGATGCCTCACCTCATAATCGACAAATCTAGTTGAGTCCTCAAGGTTCATCTCATCCACCTTTAGTGGGGTGTCACGGGTGGCCAGGGCCAGGCAACGCAGGGTGTCACGGCCAGTACCCCAGTCCCTGATAACAGCCATGATCTTCTCCTTGATGGCGTTGGTCAGGGGCACACGGGTGGTGCCGACACGCACATAGGCGCATCTGTCAATCACACCCTCAGGGGCACCCTAGGGCGAAAGCAGAAAGATTATTTTGTATTTTTTTTTAAAGGCAGCACAGAAACAAAGAATTTGTGTATTTCCTTTGAGATTAATTCTGTCTCATACCAAAAAAACCCCTGAAAAATGCAATTAAAAAAAAACAAATAAAAACAAACAAACTAAAAACTAAAAAAAAAATAGACACCACCAACAGAAAGGATACATGTCCAGGAAACACTTTTTCATGATGCCTTGAGCTGTACATTTTGTCTTATCTCTGTGAATACAGACATCCCAAGCAAGGGGTGGATCTACAGTACTAACAAAACAGAGGACACTGAATGCTCATACAATAGCAAGATGAGCATCATGTTGTACACAATAAAACCATAAACTTATCAAGAAAGTGTTTACAGGTGATGGATCAAGGGAGCTGGCATTGTCTTTTTTTCATAGACTTTTACACAACTGGACTGGATGAGTTACCCCCTTCTGGCCATTAGAAAGACTGCAGTTTTCAGACCCAGAAGCTAAGTACATCTTTTATATAAGTGAACTCACCTTAACAAACATCTTGGGACCACCATCCCCCTTAGCAGGAGTGCAGTAAACAGACATGGACTTCCTGTCGCGGGAGAACTCCAGAGTGAAGTTCTTCTTCATGAGCTGCTTGATCACCTATTGGATGATATATTGTTTTTTTAAAATTAAATTCTCCTCTAAAATAGTAAAAACTCTAAAACTTAAGACTAGCTATCTATGCTGGTTTTCAGCGGCTAACAATTTGATGGAATTGAATTACCCTCATCACTCAGCAAATGAAAATGAGCTGACTTACTGTGCAGCATGCGTTGGCTCTCTCAATTCTGGACAGGTTCTTCACGTTGGAGCTGAACACGTTCATCTTCTCAACCAGGCAGCACAAGGCGGTCTCAGTAGCCTCACCAACCTTCTCATAGATCTTCTTGGACTAGAAAAAAAAAACAACCAAATTGTGAAGGAAAGAATTTGTTTCTCTGCAGATGGTAGTAAAGTTTCACAGTGGCAAATAAAATGTGAGGCTTTCAGATTTTACCTCGTTGAAGTCCAGAGAGGAGTCGTTGCACAGGGCGCAGATGGTAGCCAGCTCAACAAGACCATCGTATACACTGCAGTTGACCTTGGCACCACCCTGGGTACTGATAGGAGGAAATTACAAACAAATCAGAGATGGTTCATCTAAACTATTTATTTGTAGTAGTAGTTGTTCTATTATTATTATATTATTTTTGCTGTTTTCTAACTATCTTTAATCTGCATTGATATATTATGTCTTAAAGTCTAACCAGGGACAAGATCTGCAAATTAGCTGTAACAAGAAGTCTGAGGCAATGTTCATATGTATCGTCCATGTTGTATGAATAAATAAAATACAAATGCTTTATCTATGGCTGTCATTCGCTACACTGAATGACAATACACAACAATGAAAACCAACTTACACCTCGCCCTCTGGAGTATATTTGGAGCCAGAGATATCAAAGGCATCGAGGTCAACGTGGTCCCCATCAACAGTCTTAACAACGAACATCTGTAGACGAGGAATCAAAGACAGTTTTTGCACATGAAGGAGACCAGTGATGCTCAAAATGAGGGCAGAAAGCACACTTTTCTTCAATGGTTAAATACGCACCTTGGTCACACACATCTGGTTGGTGGTGAGGGTGCCAGTCTTGTCGGAGCAAATGACGGAGGTGCAGCCCAGGGTCTCCACAGAAGGCAGGCTTCTGACAATGGCATTCTTCTTTGCCATACGGCGGGTACCAAGGGCCAGGCAGGTAGTGATGACAGCGGGCAGACCTGAGGGACATTGGTGGAAACTGAGCGTGAGAAACAAGCATTGGAGCAGAAACTTGTTTCTGTTTCACTGTGCTATACGTCCTCACCCTCAGGGATGGCAGCCACAGCCAGAGCAACAGCAATCTTGAAGTAATAGACAGCACCCCGGATCCATGAGCCTCCGTGGACGGGGTCATTGAAGTGGCCAATGTTGATGGCCCACACAGCAACGCAGATCAGGGAGATAACCTTGGACAGCTGCTCGCCGAACTCGTCCAGCTTGGCCTGCAGAGGAGTCTTCTCCTGCTCAGTGGCAGCCATCTGGTCACGGATCTTGCCAATCTCAGTGCCGACTCCAGTGGCCACAGCCACACCAATGGCCTTGCCGGCAGCGATGTTGGTACCCTACAGAGGAAAAGCAGGGGAAAGAAATCAGGTAAGGCTAGGGAAATGAAGAGAGGCGAGATAAATAATTATTCACAGTCATGGGATACTGACAGAGAAAAGCATGTTCTTCTTGTCCTGGTTGACAGCTCTGGGGTCGGGAACAGGGTCGGTGTGCTTGATCACACTGACAGACTCACCTGAGAGCGAAATCAGAAGATTAACTTAAAACTGCCAATGGAGATAAGGTAGAATAACAAGCAGTGGCTTATTTTCTTTAAAAGCTTACCGGTAAGGATGGACTGGTCAACACGCAGGGTGGTGGACTTGATAGAAACAATCCTGATGTCAGCAGGAACTTTGTCACCAACTATGAGAATAAGAGAAGTTATTATTTAGGGAACAGTTAGAGAACACATAAATCACTTTCTTACTGATATATATATATACAAAAAAGTTAAATACAACCACAAGGACCGTATATATGTGTGAAAAACCTATCCTTTTAAATTATGTTTGCACCTCCATAACATCCAAGTAACTGCAATAGTGCCAAATAGCTCGATTCATGTCAGTCACTTATTAAAACTGAATTAAATCAAACTGAAATATAATACTACTACCGCTAATACTGTGAATCGTTCCCAAAATAGGCACCAAATGCTCAGACAACTTGCTAAATTTCTATACTTAATCCATGGATTTCATAATAGTGCAGAACTTTAAATGACACAGACTTTGACCAATGAGAGCAAAACACACTTGGTGAGGGGGGCCAGTGGCAGCCAGCTAGAAAGGCAACAGGTGTACGCTGACAAATGAACAGGAGTGGCAATGGCAGGGAGGGGAGAGGAGGTGCGGCAGGTGCTCGTGAGGGTATTTATACTCATAATTTTGTTTTCCTACAGTCAGCATATTTTCGCTGCAGCGTTACACTGTCGTGCCTCACTTGCGCTGCCTTAAAAAGACGCAAGGCTTTGACATCAGCTTTCATCAGATACAGCTATCCCGAACTTGTGTCTGTCTTTCACTCCCCAAACAGAAATGCAAAGAACTCAGTGGAAGTATCTTCACAGCTTCACTGCAATTAGACAGTGAAGAGTATTTGATCCAACAGGTTGTGAGTATTCCCCGGACAAAAATATTTACAGACCGGGCTGACAGACTGCTTTCAAAAATAATTAACACATAGATTCCCAATGAGGAACCTCGACATCTCTTACCGGACACCTCCACAATGTCTCCAGGGACGATTTCTCTGGCCTTGATCCTCTGCACACTCTTCCTGTCAGAACGGTAAACTTTGCCCATCTCGGGCTCGTACTCCTTGAGAGCCTCGATGGCGCTTTCAGCGTTACGCTCCTGCGGCAAACGCAGACAACAAAAGGCACAAACTGTCATTGAAAGTCAAAACAAAAAAAGTGGTATCTGCTTAAAAACTGCAGAAATATAAAGATCTAATGTCTGTGTCACATTTAATAGCAAAAACAGGATAAAGAGACCACGCTGATGTCAATATGTTAGTTTATCCTTGTTTGAATGTAAACTATACTAATTTTGTCCTTGCTCTGGCACTGGGCATGTCCTCTAAGAGGCTTTGAGTCATTACCCACAGCAATTACAGCCGTTACTGATGTTACATGAGTAGGTCACATCTGTTATTTGATGTGCTCTGGCCCATCTTAGGTTACAGTAGAATTTTTATGGTGGGTTTTCTTTCTTTTTCAAATAAAGATTTTTTTTTTTTTTTTTTTTTTTTTGTGTGGTAAACGGTGCAAGTAAATAAACTCGTTTAGGGAAATTTGATCTGGGATGCACTTCACAGATTTTCAGTTAGCAGGTCGCTAATGTCAGTTCTTTAAAGGAGAAAAACAGAAAGGAGGAAGCAAGCTGAAGAGGAGGAGAAGGAGAAGCAGCTGATTTCAACACTTGGCATGGATGTGGTGACAGCAATGTTCCCTCGCTGACTGATGTCTGACAGCAGTGCCAGACGCTTATTGGCATGCACAAAGAAGCATGACTGCAGTCAAAACAACAGCAGATATAATGTCTACAAATATTTTTTTAAAAAATCATACAGAAATAATAGCTTATAAAGCTCAAGATCAAGTAAGTAATATTGTATATTTCAGATTTACGAGCTCAAAAGTGAGAATTGAGAAACCACCTCTGGCAGTAACTGGGGTCTGTGTACTTTCTGTCATCACTGTAATGGATACAGCTTATTGCTCAATGCCCTGGGCCTCATTACTGACCTGCCACACGCCAACAACGGCATTAGCGATGAGGATAAGAAGGATAACGAAGGGCTCCACGAAGGCAGTCACGGTCTCCTCACCTTCCTCGAACCAGGCCAGCACCTGAGGTGAGAGTGGTAAAATCAGAGGAGGGGGGACAACAGTGCCAGTGTGCTGTCCCGCTCCTGAGGAAAAGCATACTAATATCTCTTAACTTATGGAATGACATTAACAAGATGTTTTTGTTTATTTTGAATTAAAGACTTCTAACAAGCATATAAGCTTCTATAAACTGGATAGAGGTTGTAGAGTCTGCCATAACAGGAGGTACTTATTCTGTAGTGTTATGCATATAAACTGGATGATAAAAAACATGCAAAAAATGTAAAGAAAAAAGAAAAAGAAATGCACAATAATTTTAAAAGTATACCTACACAGGCATTTCTTTTCCATCATTTACTTTTATAATTTTTTCTTTCTGGTACTAGCACTTTTATTTTAATAACAGTTGTGTATATAATCTTAATACGATTTTAAATCAATCTCAGGGTCCCATAACTCCTCACTCCTTCTGACTTAAAGTATATTTCTAAGGAGGCCCTTCGCTCCTTCTTCAGGCCTGACCTTTCCCGAAGGATTCAGTTTCTCTCCTCAGCTTGGGGCTTTCTTAAAATAAACCCTTACCCCTCTACCCCCCTATACTTCCCTGAGCCCCCATCTCTCACTGGCTCCTCAATATTCGCCTTCTAAGGCCATCATGACAGCTGCCTGAAAGGGTGAAACTGGCCATAGCAATTAATACACCTCTTAGAAGCCTTTGCAATTGGTCTCCCTCTTCTCAAGTTGTCGTCCTCAAAAATACATAGAGGGGTGGAGGGATGGGAAGCTGTTTCGACAAAGTGGCCATAAAGTAATGGAAGTAACTCCTGCATGCTTGTTTACTGGATTGGTTTGTGTTATGGGCTAAATTAAAAGTCATCACCTTTCAAGTTGACTTTCAAGAATGTGAGAGGAACCAGAGATTATATCTAAACGTGTGAAAATATAAGCTGGTTGTTATCTTAAATCTGAAGAGTGTATTCTTGTTAAAGATAAAAAGCAGACACAACCTTCTCTGTAAAAATAAATAAATAAATGAAAATTTGTTCCCACGTGTCAGTGTCTTCTTTCATTTGTTGCTACTAGTGTTATGTTTACTACAAATACTCCTCCTGTTACTTAAGCTTTAAATGAACATGACAGGAATGGCCATGATCTATAACGGCTGTCGTGATTTAACAGTAATACAGACACTTGTTTACTTACAAAAGAGATGCAGGCAGCCAGGAGCAGGATCCTGACAAGCAAGTCCTCGAACTGCTCAATGACCAGCTCCCAGATGCTCTTACCTGAAGGACAAAGATTCAATCAGTGGATAATAATCATGCATTAGAGTTCACCGGTGTGAAAGATGTTTGCACGCCGCGGTATGAATTCGTGATCACTGCCGCTAAATATAATGGTAATAATATTGCCACCGATTGACCAACAATCTTCGGTGCCAAGTGTGATGCAATTATTTTGTGGGGGGATTAGATTACACAATCAAAATGCTGCCTGCATGTTTTTTTTTACTGAAGCCCTTTTGCAGATGAGCGTGAGTTCAGTGAAGCAATGCCAGTTATCCTCTCTGCGTCATATCAGGTGTCTGGAAGTTCTTGTTAACATTTAAACATTCAGTAAATATGTTGAATGAACACTTACCCTCCTCAGCGGGCAGCTCTGGAGACGGACACCAAAGTGAAGGAAGTGGAGTGGGAAAGAGAGCGGGAAAGATGGTCAGTTAAAGTGACTCATGATCAGCACTGAACATTATTAGCAACATTATGATAGAATTTTACAGTTTCTGATTTGATCACTAGCCCACTTGTTTATAAAATGTCCACCTTTTCACAATCCTCTGTAAGCCTCACACTTAATAACTTAAGCTCTGTAGCTGAATGGCTTAATTAAAAAAAACAACAATTTACTGTGTAATAATTTCACGATGACCCAGCCTGCTTTGATTTCCAGCTGAGGCCTGTAAAACTTCCATGAAACTGCCGCTAACCTTATAAATTCCTTGACTGTTTTCACAAAAATTAAATTAATAAAAATGTAATGGCAGTGTACTAAAGTGCTGTAAGGTAACATCGCAGTGATTGCAAGAATATGGCTGCTAAAATTACAAATACCATATTACCAAACTCTTGCTATGCAACTTGCCATTCAAATGGTTATTGATTAGCAATCATATTCCTGATCATTTAGTTGTAGGCCATCTAAGGACCTCCCCATATTACAATCCGGCCTAAAATTATCCACCTATCTTGCTATTGGCCACACCATATATCACCCAGGAAGCTTCTTGAGCCATCACCTGTCTCTCTCGCTCTCCAGCCATCTTCTCTAGTTATCTTTAAATAGCTCTTCAAAGCCCTCAAAGTCTCTGCTTCTCAATGTCTCTGCATTTTATCAGCTGTTACAAGTGCACTCTAGAAAAGCTTTAACCCAGCCCATCTCTGAAAGAAACTCCACTGGTGCTGACTAAGGAAGATTTCCAGAACTTATCTTAGTAAAAGCTGTAGCGCTTTGTGGAATATTCTGAATGCAAACACTGAGATGTTTCACTGACAGTTTCCTTCTTTGAGCAGACTTCCCACCCATCCCTGATGCCCACACTCTCACCATTGAAGCCATATTTCTCCAGGTTCTTCTTGAACTGGTCGGGAGAGAGACCGGTGTTCTCGTTCACCCCGAAGTAAGCCAGGCACTCTGCCGGGGTCTTCGTGTGTGCGTTCTCCATCCTCTCTGGATAGACAAGGGATTGGCCGACTAACCGTGCCTATCCGCGCTCTTTTACTTCTTTGTTGTTCACTGTTGTTTTCACCCTTGGTCCACCACCCTCACCTACAAGTGTGGCACCCTCCAATTCCGGAGTGCTGGACTGACAGAAAGAGCGAATAAGTGCATGCATGCTCAGGGATTTATACGACTAAAGGGTCCAGGATTGGTGGGGACCCCGCTAATACACGCCTCCAAATTCAAGCATGTGTGCTCATGGTAAGGGGTGTGAGGGTGGAGCTCGGGGTGGAGCAATGGGAAGGTGAGATGTGGACTTGGACAGGAACTTAGGATAAGGCTCGGATCTGGAAAGGAGGCAGTGCAAGAAAGATGGTGCAAGGGCTGTAGGGAGGGTGGGGGGTGTGTGGGGGGGTTGTACCATGGATGAAAATGAGATCTGTTTTTGGAACATGCATGGTCAGTGGAATAAGACGAAGGGAGAAGGTGAGAGAGCGAGACAGGAGATCATCCAGAGGGGTGCAAGAGGGGGGCACATTGAGTGACGGCTCAACTGGTTTCTGCTGAGGAAGGTGGACGAGCCAGAGACACACAGGATGAGATATTGAAGAAGGGAGATAGAAGACAAATAATTGAGTACGAGAATTATCTGGCATTTTTACAAGCAGAATGAAAGGCTGACATGTTGGCACATTTACACTTTACAGTTCTCGCCCACCAGGACAACTTTGCACACCAGAGCTCCATCATCTGCTGCCACTAACATGTGTACAAGGATGTCAAATAACACAGACACCAAACCTGATAATGAACCTGGTGGAGTAAGACATGGAAACGACAGAGGAAAGAGGACAGTGAGCGTGTAGTAGAGGAATGTGCGCTGAATGCCAAGAGGACAGCCAGCGTGTCATACTATCCCACCACAGAGGAGAAGCCCCAGCTGCAGATATAGGAGGATCAAGTTTTACCTTCTCTTTTTTTTTTTTTTATGAGGAAGGGATGGCAGCAGGGCGATATGGCACAGCTTAAGTTAATGCGGGACCGATGAGCCTGTCACAACTGTTATTTAGTGAGGCACAATGGCCTCTTGTGGTGGAATCAGAGCATTGAGTTTTTACAAATAATCCACATTATTCAGTGAGAAATGTTTTTTTTTTCCTCAATGAGACCAGACCATTCATTTTTAAGCCATAAATCTGCAGGTTAACTAACGATTTGTTTACTTAAACTTTTTGAATTATTTGTTTGCCTGTCTCTAAAAACAACACACCCCTAAGTCTTCATTTAATGAAAACCTTTGACATCAATCTGAGTGGTACAGTGCTGAGCACAGACCTATTGATTTACTATTTGTTATAACAGCAGTAAACGGACCGTGGAGCGGTGCAGAGTCCTCTGTGGACAGGAATCCGTGCTGCTATTCATAATCAATAAAATGGAGCGCAAGCAGCAGCAATCATTGCTCACCATGTTTGACAGCCACTGCAGGAAACACTTTGAAAACGCATTAAAGAAAACAAAAATAGCCAAAAAGATATTATTTTTGATCTTTTAAACCATGTTCACGAGTTGTGCATATGAATTCTCTGCTCTGCTGTGTTTGAGTGTCAATAAAGAAATGGGATGCATTTTTGCAGCCCCAATTCCCCCAAAACTGGGAGGCTATGTAAAAAGTAAATAAAAACAGAATGCCACGATTTGCAAGTATCATAAACCCATACTTTACTCACAATAGAACAAAGAAAACATCAACTGTTTAAACTGAGACTTTTTACTATTTCATGAAAAATATTAGCTCATTTGAATTTGATGGCAGCAAAACATCTCCAAAAGTTGGGACAGGGGAATGTTTACCATGTTTCGCATCCCCCTTTTCTCTTAACTGTAAATGTCTATAAATGTCTGGGAACTGAGGAGACCAACTGCTGGACTTTTGGGAGAGGACTGCTGTCCCATTCTTCTATGATTTGGATTCTAGCTGCTCTAGTCCTGGGTCTGCTTTGCAGTATTATTATTATTTTTTGTTTCATAATGCTCCAAATGTTTTCAGTTGGTGAAAGGTCTGGACTGCAGGCAGGGCAGCAGCAGCTCGAGTCTTCTACTATAAAGCCATGCTGCTGTAATAGATACATTATGTGGTTTAGCGTCGTCTTGCTGAAACATGAAAGGCCTTCCTTAAAAAAGATGTGTGAATGGGAGCTTATGCTGCTATAAAACCTTTCAGCATTGATGGTGCCTTTCTAGATGTGCAATGGATACGGCGTCTTTGGATGACGGAGTTTTAACCTGCATTTATGGACGGCACAGTGAACTGTGTTCACATACAGTGATTAGTGAAGTATTTCTGAGTCCGTGCAGTGATTTCCATGACAAAATCGTGGCTGTTTTTAATGTAGTCCTACCTTTAATGTAGTCCTACCCGAGGGCCCAAATATCACAGACATCAAATTTTGATTTTCACCTTTCTTCCTTGTGCAGAGATTTCTCCAGAGTCTCTGAGTCTTTGGATTATATTCTGTACCGTGGGTGATGTGAATGTAAATTTTTACCTTGTTAAACATTATTCTGAATTTGTTCCACAAGTTGTACACAGTTTTTGCAGATGGGTAAACCTAGGCCCATCTTTACTTCTGAGAAACTGCCTCTCCATGGTGCACTTTTTATATCCAATCATGTTACTGACCTGTTGTCAAACTAATTAGTTGCAAAATATTCCTCCAGCTGTTTCTTTTTACTACAACTTCCTTTTCCAGCTTTTTGTCACCCCTCTCCCAACTTTTTTGAGACTTGTTGCTGCCATCAAACTCAAAATGAACGAATATTTTTCATGAAATAGTAAAATATCTTAGATTAAACATTTGAAATGTTTTCTATATTCTATTGTGAGTAAAATATGGGTTTATTAGATTTGCAAATCATTACATTTTACACAGCATCCCTACTTTTTAGGAA